>JAUYWI010143082.1:0-19872 GCA_034780595.1 Parotoplana pacifica | reverse complement strand
GGGGGTTGGCTAAAATGTTATCCTGATCTAGATTTATCACAATTTGGCTAGTGAATATTTGTAAATCTATGTATTTGTTGCCACGATAAATCTAATAAACCATAGAGTACAAAGATGCTAAAGTCTCAAGTCATCCGAACAGGAGCATTAATTTGTATATTTTCTAAAGTAATTTCTCGAGAGGAAAACTATTTCTCTGCCACTAGTAGAGAAAACAACTTGAAAGATTGAGAAGTTTGTTTTTAGAGTAATAACTTTTGATAAAGTATTGTTTTAAATCAGAATTGGTTTTAATAACTTAGGTATTATTTGAATTTTTTATATGTTTCTAAGTGCATAATTACTCTGCATCTATACTCTACAGAGAACAAGAACCTCTTCTTGTTTTGCACTGTTTAGAATTATATATATAATAAAATGTCTACTGGTTATAAATAATGAACGTTTATTGAGTACCTTTTTGAGATATGAAATTAACTCTTCTCTTTGCAAATTAAAAAAATATTTATTAATTATTGGCTAGCGAAGTTGGTGCACATACTTACTTAGTCATAGACATCTCCTATCTCATTTGTCAGCACCTTTTCACTGTCATTTAAAATGGATGAACTTTCTTTATAACAACTGGAGAGGTTACTGGGTCCCTTTATTCTGCTATATCCTCTACAGGTTGTCTGAACTATGATGTCTAAAAGAGCTTCTTTGATTCTAGTATGGCTTCTAAGTATTAGTATATGATGTGTATTAGAATGTCTGAGGTCGATTTTTGAATTGTTGATAGTTGATTTATGGTGTTAAAAAATGTTGCCTAATTTATCAAATGCTATTCACTCTTTATCGTTAATTTATTGCATTTTTAAATCTTGCAAATAAGAATTCTTCAAATAATTTAAATTTTTGTACATCAAAACTAGGTGATTAGAAAAAAATCGTTTACGATCAATTTATGTCTAGTAGAAGTCAATGAACTTGTCAATCTCTTCACATAAATAAATCATTGACGCATTAGCACTGTTGGTATGATATTACTTATGTATTATGTATATTATGTTATCATTTCTGTTGTTTACGTCATATCCCAGGACATATACTTCAAATAAAAGGTATTTATAATTACTCCGAGTGTGCTTAAAGCCACTCACTTACACCCGCTTCATTTCGCTGTCTTAGCAACGCAACACAGAAAGAAAGCAGTCACATTTTTTTAGGTTTTGCCGCGACGCCACTGGCACTCAGCCTAGATTGTTCTTGAAGAACGTATTCATTTTAAAAGTGTACGAAATGAGATACTCCAAGAAACTTTGCTGCAGTACTTGTATGTTCCAGACCTAAAAACACAATCATTGCATTCTTGACTGCACAAAATGTACTTGAGAGGGTGTACTAATCGATTTTATATAAACTTAAAACAAAACTGAAAATAGAAAACGTTTAGACTAACTTAGGTTTCACTAAAAGTACGTATAAATTAGATTTTGAAATAGAAAGCATCTCTATAATTCACACCGACACCTCAGCTTCAGTGACTTGATGTACTTTATTTTTTTTTCATTTTGAACACAATGTAAATTATTCATTTAAATGTGTTATATTTTAATGTAGCCTAATTTAGCATTCTACATTGTTGTTAATGAGAAAACTGTCTTTATGTTAGAATTTAGTTTGTTTTGTTGAGTGATTTTAATGTCATAATATACAAAAGTGCGCAGACGCGTTTACTATTTGGATTTTTATATTGATTATTTTTTTACTAGAATAACATTAAAAACTAAACTTTAAAGTTTCTTGTGCACTTTAGTGCTTAAAATAATTTTAGAATTGTTCTTGTTACAGCTAATATACCAAAATCATTCATTGACTTGCTCGATTATATTGCATTCGGCTACATTTGAAGAGTATATTAAGTAATAAAACACAATAATCCAAAATTATGGACGGTTGTTAATTTATTGAAATATAAATTTAAGTTACATTTTTTAAATTTAATTGACACTAAATTCCAATCTCATAGTAAATGACCAGGTGCAATTTAGAATTGGATCAAAAATCTATTATGTCTTCTACTGAATTCATAAATTTTAAAATAGGTATTGACATCTTTTCTTGTTAGTAGGTAATTTTTAGTCATACAGACTATACAGAAGAAGAAGTTCAAGATTTCACTTCGATAATACCCTTTTGTATTGCAAATCACTGTATAGGAGGTATACCGAAATCTTTTGAAAAATAATACCTAATTTATGAGTAGATATATGAAAAATGTAAAATTAAAAAACTAGGTAGGCTATGCCAGATTTCTAACCAATGTTATTGTACTTTTGTCAAATACAGTCCCACCAGAAAGTAACGCACCATCTATTTTTTAAATGAAAAAGCTTATGAATCGTAATTATTTGTTTTAGTGTGTTCAATATAGATTTAATAAGCATTTATTGATTATGTAGGTACGCACATATAATTATGTAGGCCTACACAGGTGCAACTTGAAAGCCATAAAATGCTATGCTGTATAGATTTTTCTTAAATTTCATTGGTTTATGTAGTTGTAACAATTCATCAACTGTAGAAAATTTTCATAAAGAAATATTGATTCAAAAAAAGGTTATGAAACTTGTTGTTGTGTCAAAAATGAACACTTATGAAGATCTTATATTTAGATAGGGAAAAGGGTAAATTTAATTTCTTAATAAATTGATTAGCTCTTTAGACATGTTAATGTCTCAAAACATTTGAGAGACGTACAAAGTATTAGAATTTTTATAATTTCTTTTTAATGTTTTAAAAATTGGTGTTGTATTACAATCATCAATCTTAGCAAAATTTTGAAACAGTTTAATCTATTCTTGATAAATAAATAATATGAATTTAAATTATCACTTTAAAACATAAAAATTAAAGTACAAATTTGAAATTATTAATTCTCACATTTATTTTTCAAGTAAATCTGAAAATAAATGAATACTTTTAATGTAACGGCAAAACTCAACCTAATATTGATGTTCACTCAAATTTTATTGAAACGGCATCAAGTATTATACCCTAAAGTTTGTGGAGGATCTGTCCACATCGGTATTAATTAGTGGCTTCAGTTTTTGGATATGATAAAAATAAATCACATGCTAAACTGCTTTTAAATATCAATATTCTAAACATTTGGTATCAACAAATTAAAATAATATTTTAAATGTTTTCCTCTATCTTACAACACTCCAACTAATAGAATTTTTGCAAAAATAATAACCCATATATCAGATTTTAATTATAATCAAGTTCAATGTTTCAAATGCTTTAAACCTATGATAGGTACATTACAGAAATTAAATGTAATTCATAAACATCAATATTAGAAGGACATCCATCTGCATACTAGCTTCGGGGTATTTGCCCCTAGTACAGAGCAGGATTCGAACCTGGGACCTTCTGATTAGCATGCAAGCATTTCCAACCGCTGGACCACGAGCTATCCCACCAACATTGATGTTTCTAATTTATAGTTATAAAGCCAAATTTTGTAGATTTAATGTTTTAATCTGTATAACGTCACGGCTGAATTGACAGGAGGACTAAGTCTCAAATCTGGAGAACACTGGTCAGAAAATATTCAATTGAAAACCTCCAAACAACAGGAAATAAATTACAAAAATTATATATAATTCATAAACATCAATATTAGCAAGATTCACTGACTAGTTTTGAGGTATTTACCCCTTTGATAGGTACATGAAGGCAACCAGAGAGGGATTTGGTAATGTAGTAAATATTATGGAACTATAATTTTCATAAATAATTGTACGAAAAAAGAATCGCTTTCATGATCAAAATAACTTATAATGTACTTAAATGAGAAATGGTTTTAAAATTGAGAACCGGTTAAGAAACCCCTCTAAATTTATAAAAAAAAGTTAAGTTTAGAAATAAATATGAATTTGAAAACCCTTAAGATTGGTTTGGGGCTGAAAATTGATTATTGTTTCACAGTAAAAAGAAAACTGAAAATATTTCTTTAGAACTGTTGGATCACACGAGCATTTAAATTCATCAACTTGAATATAAATTAGCATATACTCGTACATGTACATGTACATCACTGTGTTAATTTTTTGACAGTGGTTGGCTATTTTTATTATCAACTTTTGTTTTTGCTACCCTAGGCTTGCTGTATAGAAAAAACGTCTAATCATTTAAGTGGTTAATTTGAACAGCTTACATAAATATATTTACAACTTGACAGGTTACGATCTATTTTTCTTCAGAAATCCAAATTATTTTGCGTAGATGACCGCTTTTATTTCATTTATTGTGTTCTGTAAATGTGTTTCTTGTCAATTTATAGAGAAATATATAATATCTAGTCATATCTTGTTTATCTGTACTTCCAACAATAAACTTAATTTGTTGCATATTTCAAACAAAACCTTCATCTCTGTTTTATTACATTGCAAAAGTTAATAAGCAGTATGCTTTTACCTATTTCAGAATATGATGAAAATGTCAAGGTTGCAAATTGGCAGGTAATGGCGATTGCTTGTGGTATCATATCTCCAAGCCAAGAGGTGGTCCTCAGATACCTCAGAGGTCACTTGCGTAAATATGCCCTTGATAATACGCTCGATGAGGGTAAATACGCAACTTTTTGCCAAAAGGTTTGTTGATTTATTTAGCTGTTTTATAGAATTCAACGTTACCTAAAGGTTAGATTTGTTTCCATAATAGGCACTATAAGTTTAATGATTAACCAAAAAATGTCATAGCTAAAGAAGTTTTTAAAAATACATAAAGAAATCATAATATCATAATATGCCTGATTTTATTGATTTTCGACATTTCAAAATAAATTTATGTGCATCGACACTTTTAGATTTCGTAATTGTATGTAGAATTTTAGGATTTTTTTATTAATTCTATTTAGATATAGGATATTGTACTTCGTTAAAATATTATTGAAATCAATACAGTGTTAGTATTGTCAAAGGCTTGCCAAATGTTACATTTTTAAATTTTTAATGCTTGCTGCAGTAAAAATTTCATTCTACATACTTAGATTAGCGGTGACTTTTGTTTGACAATAGAAATGTTTTTTTTAATTATTTTTCTCTCTTGCAACGGGTATACATACTGTATTTTTATTATTTCTAGCTTTGGTTAAATTTTACCACATTTTTTTTTACTGTAATGTATTTAAAGATGTGTATTTCAGTATTTTAAGTTTGTGTGTTTTATATAAGCCAGAAATCTATATTTAAAAGTGCATCAAACATACAGACGACTATTCGTGAGAAATATTTATGTGATTTGTTATATCAGCTACGTCAAATTGTATTTTGTCCAATTTATTTGGAAGTAGAGTAGGGTAGCTACCTATAAATTATTTATTATTTCAGTCCAGTCATTTTCGAAGCCTACTACTGGGACGGATATCTCAGAGAACTACTTGCATCCACTAATATGGTGTTTGTTAATTGAAAGCAAAATTATGTTTTGAGATATTAGTGATCCCATTTTCCAATTCATAAATTGTCCTTTTATATAGCAATCAAAAATTCTGAAAAGCGAGTTTCTAATCGACTAAATTTGCACTGTCCTAAAATTCATTAAATCAAATGGCCTATACATTTAATCATTAAGTAGCTCTTAAGATGTAAATAAAATGCGACAACTAGATCCAACTGATTTTCTCTCATATTCTTTCACTTGTTTACCTATAGTGTTTAGCGAGGACGTTGGAGAAGTCAATTAGAAAATTTCCATTGTCTCTGCAGGAAATGAGAACGTTGTGTTTTCGGTAAGTTTGCTTCGATTAGAAAGAGCTGTATCTAGGATAGAACTCGTTGATATAAAATATGGGTGTGAAGTGCTGGTAAATACATTCACAGAAATCAAGGTGTTTTGTGTTGAATGAGGTACCTACATAGCTAGCTTTGGACAGATTAACAGATCTACATCTTGTTGTGGTGTAGGTACTCTGATTTAAGGATGGATGAACTATTCTCATTGATTCTATCAGTTGTATATCCTACTTATTTATCAGTACAAATATGTATGTGTTTGATTTCTACGTCATTGTATTTTTTACTAATATAGGCACCTTATAGAATTGTTTTTCATTCCTGCTTTTACTTCTAGATTAATATTACAGTTAGAATAATCGTTGCGATTTAAAAAGCTTTGGCATTCCTATTTATTGACTCCCTAACTACTGAAAAATTCAAGCTAGATAGACATTATTTGTAGGTACAAAATGTGAAATAGCAGTTTTTGAAACTTCACCCGTCTAACAAGTAAACTGGACCTTGCTACTTTTGTTTCTATTGACGTGCCCGATGGTAGGTGTAGTCAAGACTCAACAGTAAACACATAGAATAAATGCCACTTGCTAAAAATTTAATTTTCCATCATTGACAACTTACTAAAAAAAACATCTGGCATTAAATTTTAATATTACCTAATATTTTATAAATTTTGTGTATTTTTTTTGTAATCATAGTTCGATCTGTACTCACAGGCTCTGGTAACCTTTTGTATTCTTCAATTACAATAAATAAATTATTATATTTTAGGCGTCTTCCCCAAATTAATATTTATCTTCTGAATGGTTCCCACGTGACAATTGAATTTCATCCTCAGTCAACCATCGATGATATTCTTCGCATCAGTCGTGTCAAGGTCGGCATGAAACCTGATGCAGTTGGGTGGGTGATCATGGAAACCATAGGACAGAAAGGTATGAAGGAGTTACGTGAATATAAGAAAAGTTTCGGAAATACCAATAAATAATTCTTAATAATGCTAAGAGAGCTTTCAATATTTATTTGTTAACTGCTAAAAATGACCATCTCTCGACAAATTAATTTAAGATAATGGCAATTGGCCAGAATCAATGGTCCTTAATTTTACACTTTTGTTAAACCTTTGATAGTTTTACTTGACATAATAATGCAATATCAGATAAGAAGTAGGTACCTTCATTTTTTAATTATTCTCAATTTATCACAAATCATATGTTAATTGTCCACTCTAAATATAGCATTTTTAGATGTAGCCAAATTTCGACACATCTAACCCCTTGGAACATTTAGTTGTCATGGCATTTTCTGTTGCTAGGTTACACCAATATAGCATATCATGCACTGTGACTCACTCTTTATTATTATCACTTTTTGGAGCAAACATCAGCAGTGTTTGTATTTGTGTACATTTTCGCGACTTATAAAAAGGCGGAACATTCTGCAATATAGTTCAAATGTGGCACAGAGCTGATGCCTTTAATCAAGATTATCAAGACCAAATTATAATTCAGTTGACAATTTTTTCCTTCTTTTTCATTCGAGTAGGAATATGCCGTAAGTATTATCAAATATTGGTGTTAGTTAATCGCAAATGTTGAACTCATCTCAATGCAATAATTTCTTTTAAACTTCAGAATTATAATTTTATCGATTTAATTTATTTTCGTTTGCTACTTTATAAATCTAGTTAGAAAAGTTATTATAAATAGATAGCTAAGAATTTGTGCATGAAGTTATTGACATGAAAGCACAGATGAAAATCACATTCTGGAAATCAGGAAAAGGTCTCAGCTGAAATAACTCGTTGTGGTGTGAACAGTTGATGAAAAAATCAAAATGCACTTGACAAAAACTGTTAGATCACGCAACCAATTTACATTAAACAATTAGAACTCTGCTTACACTATCTAAAACTTCTCCTAAACTGCAATTTTCCGGAGAGAAAAAAGAGAAGGAATGCACAGTGGGACGTGGGTTAGGATATCTATATTAGAAGTTATAAAATAGACAAAAATATAATTTTGACTTTTTCTATGCTTTTTGGCCATCTGAATCAATGTTTATTATGATTTACTCGTAACTATTATTCTAATTAGCATGTACCTATTATATAAATATTATTTTATATAATAACTGTCGCTTTTAATTATAAACTTACCATTGCTGAAATTATTTTCTATAGTTTCCAATGATGTTTTAATGCTGATAGATGGCTACGTGATTTAGGCCGTACATCATGCCTATTTTAGGTTATCATTTACTTTAAGTTTCTTGTAGTAGTGGCTATAAATAAAAATTGTCTATTGGTGGTATCCAATTTATTATTATTAATATCATGATTTACTGTTTAATAATATAGTGTATAAATTTAATATAATCTACACTTATATTGATACTCATTTTATTGGGTTTATAATAAACTAACTTCTAGTTATAAAAGTTATCTAAATTTCTAAGTACATATGATATGTTAATTAATTCGATTCTTACTCACTAAATTTTATTTTTTTAAACTCCATTTTTAATATTTTAAATAAATCGATGTGTTTATATATAATTTTAGGCCCGAACCCTTTAAGATGTGGTTAAGCTTCAAGCTATTTTCATCTAATTTCTGAAACTTATTTATTATCTTTTTTAAAAGTTTAACTCTATCTTGGCCAAATTCGTTGGGATAATGCCACCAACCTCCTCTCTCTCTCTCTCTCTCTTGCACTTTATAATTATCTGGCTGCTTTAATTCTTATCACTTGGAAATTTTCAAACCTTAAAGAGAGATAGATCACTTCAGTTTTAATGAATTGCCAATAATATAATAGAACGGATTAGAGGCAGGAATGTGTTAGAAATCCGAACAATGTAATTAGAAACCTGGGGTTCCTACTTTGCTATTGTAAAATGATGTTTAGTTATTCGTCTATAAGGAACAAAATTAAAAGCAGAATTTTTTATGAATTGTTCTATGCAACCACTATCACGAAAAAGTTTTATTAATCTTCAAATTCTGAAAGTACAAGACGACTAGACTAGAAAGACAAGAAACTAGCTGAATATTAAAATGCGACATTTTCAAATTGTTAGTAAAGGGATAATTATAAAATAGTTTTTAATAACTGAGGTGCTATTATTTTCAGGTGCACTGCAAAAAGTCTTGTAATTTAGTCGTACTTAAAAAGTCATACTCAAAAAGTCGTATATAAAAAAGTCTTATATTCCAAAATGTGCACTAAAGTCGTATATTAAAAAGAGTTTTTTTAGCAAAATTGCTATAAGACGCTTACTATGATTTTTAATGAATTTTTCATAATATGACCATTTAATCATTAGATTTTTTAATATACGACTTTCGTAGTACATGACTATTTCATATACGACTTTTGAATTTTTACGATTTTCATTATGAATCCATTATTATCGTACTAGCAAGTTTTTTCGAAGTAACATTGATGTGTATTTTGAATTAAGTTGTTTTCGCTTTTTATTGTTTAAATGTATTAGTTACGTACAACATAATATATATATTTAAGTAATTGGATATTTTACCTACTTTTCAACAGTAATTTGTCGGGTCGGTATTGAAATTATGTGTTAATGTTCGTTCTTTTTTTAACATTTAACATTTCAGGATACAAGAACGATAGGAAATAATTTCAAATTTATAAATAGGTATAGGTATAGGTAGTTTTCCGGTATCATTGAGTTTATACATTCATATTTGCATTCTGTTGGTGCAAATTGTATTTGGCTCTTTTTTTATAAAATGTGACCTAAAAGTACCAATAAGCATAAAATAGATAAATTACATTCTGAATTATTCTAATTAATTATTATATTTATTATTTAGTAATATTCTAAGTCTTCTTAATGTTGTTTATAGTTTATATGTATATCCATGATGTTTTATAAAATGCCATCGTAACAGAACTAGCAGTACTGTTGGAATGTCGAACATTACAACAGAAAAAGAAGAATTATTTGCAGTCTATTTGTATTCTTTTGTTATTGAAAAACGTTTATAGCAGAGTTGCTTTCAATGTAATTAGTTAGAATCCTTAGGGACACAAACGAACAACTTTATTAATTAGCAAATAATGAGATATTAAGTTAAATCTTCTGAACATGAACTCAATAGTTTCATTCATCAATAAAATTTTATTTGAAGATTTCAATGACTAGAAAACTTGTACATGACCTGACTTTTAGTGAAATTATTTAACTCTGTCAGTTTAGGTAATTTATTTTTTATTTTTAATCATTATAGTTTTGCCTCTAGTCGACGTAAAACATATAAGTAGGTACTATGATAAAAGTCCATACAATATTGTGTGTAAAGTTTTGATCTAGTTGTTTCATGAATCGGCTATCATTTCCCGCTAAATATTGTTTATAGAATGTATTGAAGTAAACGAGGCGAAATTCATACGAGAACATCTCGTTTCACTATCCCTCTGCGAATATGCAATAAATTCCCGCTATAGAGCGACAATCCCGGCTCTTATAGCAGTAAGATGCCTGATCAGTTTTCCCGGAAAATTCTTTGAACTGAAACTATTCAGTGTTTCTATTGATTAGGATAGCTTTTTACAGGTAATATGTGTGATTGATTTCTTAATAATTATTATTCTTGGTTCAGCTTGTCTGCAAGCGCACTGCAACTATTAATGGCTTCGGTAATTATGCTGTTATGCAAACTGAATATACGAGTTAGGAGTTATATAACTTTAAATTATCGATTGTACATAAATTATCTATGAATATTGTGTGCTCTTGTAATTTTTAAAGCAGCGGGCCAAAAAGAAGCTAAACTATTATCCAAAAGAAAACTAGGATGACAAAAAAACGAAACTGTCCTAAGATAGGTTAATGGAAAGTACGGACTTATAAAACTCCATCAAGTAATAACTTTTATTTCGGGAGGTTTAGAGGTAAGACCAGGGTCTCCAAATTCGTGCTAAAAATACGCAATTCCAAAACAAATGTCAATATACGGGAAAACTTAGTTCACAATCCACATTGAAATTAAATACTAGAATTTGTTTTATCTCTTTAGAGCACATGCCTCTTCCTGTCTACAAAATGTTTTAGAAAAATCTAACGGGGTGCTCCATAAGTTACTACCTTTAATAATATAGAAATAGGCATTTAGTTCTAATAGTCTATTGATTTTTTCTTGTGCATACTCAAACTAAAGAATAATAATAAATTTGCAGTACTTATGACACTTGTTATTATCCATTTTTCAGAAAATTATGACCCATGGGGTCAGATTCAAAGTTCTTTTAGTGCACAATGAACTCTTTCGGTATCTCAAATTTAATCTAAATAAGTTAAGTGTTTCCTTCCCTCCTGTAAGTACCCCTGAGCCCTCAAACTGGAGATACCTATATAAATTGAACAAATAAGTACGTTTTAAAGACTACAGTAAAATTGTCTTTAAAATAGGAATGTAAAAATTAAACACTGAGATAAAAGTACCAAGTTCTATACGTAATCACCGAAAATAATGAAGCATTTTAGACTATACTGATACTACATTAAGCAAAAGTATGTAAGGTGGGTTGTAGGTACATTGTGTCAACACCTGTTATTCTTCAGAAACAAAATCACTCAATAAGTTGTGTTTCCATCGATAGCTAATCCCTCATATTTTAGAACCTTTGATACAAAATCAGATGTTTGTTGATGCTTTAGTACTCCTAGATATTATTACATAGGTATGTTTTTTGCACAATTGGTACATTATACAAATATAAAGTTTGATACAATTTTATAATTAATTTATTATCTATTTATAGAGCTACTAGTCTTTGTTTTCCTGATTAATAACTGCAACAATTGCGTAAATTTGTTAGTGATCAACAATTAGTGAGAAAAAACGGAGAACTAGTTTCTTCAATTATTTGCAATGATATTACAAGAAAATGTTTGTTTTAATGTAGAAAGTAGTTAAATAGGTGTATTGCCCTTCAGTCGATGAGGTTATCGCCAAAATTAGATGAAAATAATTGCTTTAGTTTAGACTTTTACATTGTATTTATCGTCATTATGGTATTATGCAATATGTTTATAACTAAAAGTCGTTTTTACGTAAAGGAGAATTTAATGCTTTTAATGTTAGTCATAATCGATGAGAAAGTCAGAATAATAAAACTAACTGGTTAACTATAGATTGCACGCTGTTTTTATCTTAGATTTGTTTTTTTTTCAAGGCGTTTAAAGTAGTAATCCGAAAATGGGTAGTTTCGGTTCATCATCATCATCATGTTTGACTTTTATCTATGGAGATGCTTGGCCGCCTTCGCCAGTCGCTTCTTTGACCCGAGCTTTCCATCTAAAAAGATCTTGTGTACTTTCTGCTGCCTCTTCCACTCACTCTGAGATCTCCAAGCCATATCATCATGTTATCGGTGTATTATGTGATGGGTCGGCCTCTACGCTTTTTCCTGGTCGATTGTAAAGCAGCACTTGTTTGGTTTAGTGCTGCTCAGGACCACGACAGATGCACCCGAACAAAATCAGCTTCCGCTTTTTGACAGCAGACAGAAGTTCTCTCTAAACACTCATCGTATCTAGGGTATTTTGATTGGTAAGTCTTTCAGTCCAGCTCACTCTCATCATTCTTCTGTAAAAGTACATCTCGGCCGCTTCAATTCTTTCCACGTCTTTCTTCTTTAGCGTTCAAGCCTCTGCTCCATACGTTTCAAATGTGCACACTGGTGCGTTCACCAATTTTATCTCCACAGAGTTGCGTATACCAGTATAGTATCTTTCCAAATGGGTGTTAACTAACGGCACTTCTCTTTCGCCATTCTAAGTCTAGCACTAATATCTTCTGAACAATCTCCATCGCCCTTCTTCATCGATCCTAACTTATTAACGCAAACGATGTTTGTACCGTCTACTGCAATGGCTACTGTAGGGTCTACTGGTTGGAATGTCATTACTTTGATCTTCTTTGCATTTAGTTTAATATTGTGTTTAGTTCTAGCTGTGTTCAGACGGTGCAGAATTTCCCCTGCATTGCGATGATTCTCTCCTATCAAAGCTGTGTCATTAGCATATTGAAGATTTGATATTCGGCCGTCACGCACGCGAACTCTAAGACCTGCAAGATCTGCATCCCTCATGCTCTGTTATGTGTATAGTGTAAAGAACGGTGACGGCACTATTCACCCTTGCCGGACGCTTTACGATATTGTGAATCGATCCGTTTTGTTACCATTCCACCGCACTACCACCTTCTGTTCTTTGTACAAGCGCAATCAGGTGTTCGTGAAATCCCTTTTTTCATTATTTGGAACTTGGAACAACTGTGCTCGACTTACATTGTCGAATGCCTTGCTGTAGTCTATGAATATTACGTATGTTTGGTGTTCTTGTTACCCGTGTACCTTCTCCAATAGGATTTTCAGGGTCGCTAGCATGTCCGCCGTACCACGCTTGCACCGGTATACAGCCTGTTCATTTGGTAGCTTTGCTTCAATTTTACCAATTAGTTTTCTCAGACTTTGCTTGCATGACTTATGAGAGCCATTGCTCTATAGTTTTAACACACCTTTGACGTTCCTGCTTTGTCCTTATTACGAACTGAGTTGCTCACCAGTTCTCTGGCCAATTTTTTTGTCTCCCAGATCTTACAGATAAACCAGTGTAATGCGACTATAAGAGTATATCTGCTGTGTTTTATGATTGAATAATGTGTTCGCCACGGCAGAAGTCTGCCAGCTTGTCCCCGTTTTCATTTCAAGTGCCGAGACCGTAATTCCCGATGCCGTGATCTTTATCTTGTCCTTCACCATTTTTTGCATTAAAATCTCCCATTACATTGCATCTCTCCCTGTTCTTGATGATGTACATTATTGATTATAATTGCTCATAAACTTCTTCGATCTATCTTTTCTTTCGTGTGTGCTGATGAGGGAGCGTAAATTTGTATGATCACAGAAGGTGCTGGTTTTGCACTAAGGCGGGCAACAAGGAGTCGTTCTGATACTGTACAGTAGCTGACTAGTGCCTGAGCCATTTTCTCCATGCAACTCCTGCCTGCCCGTTATGCCTCCTCCACTGTATATGATCGTGTTGTTATTGCCAGAACGAAACTGTCCTTCACCGTTCCATCGAACTTTGCACAAACCAACAACGCGTAACTGTGTACTTTTTAACTCATTACGTTCATTTCTAGTTTTCCTAGCTTTTTAATCGTTCTTACATTCCACGTACCGATTTTTGATTTCATTTTTTTGTTTCCATCTTTTTGGAGAGGCTTCTTACTCTCAAGATTGTTTGAAAAAAGCCCATTTATCTTCAGCCGGCGTCCGTACACCTCCGCCCCTCCCCGGTAGCACTACCACGTTGGTCCCAAGGGTCTCAAAGCGTAGGCATATCTTGAACTGTGTTTTGATGCGACGACATAAACATTGGTTTTTAGCAAGAAAAGGAAACTACAGTAGTTTGCCATTGCCTTTTGTAACAGTGTTTTTATTGAGACACCATCTCTAGCTAGATGGCCGTTGTCTCGCAGAGGAGCTCCTCCACCCTTTGATAGGTATTGTATTTAGTCCTACAGGGTTACTAACCACCCTCCTCATCTTGGTAAAATAAGATGGGGAGTCTGTTTAGTTGCCAGCCACCCGGCAATGAATCAAATTACCATGTGGAGCCAGGTGGAGCCTGACCTGAGCTAAAAAAACAGAATTTACCCACACGTAGATTCCTATAGTGAAATATCCTACTCTGATCAATTGATGCCTATGACGATCTATAAATATGTAAGGCTTTCTATCTTCTATTCAATAGTTTTAGTGGATTCATAATTACTAATTTCAAATTTAATCATTATAGGATGTTTTTAACCTAAAAAGTTCACTTAAAATCGATAAAATAACCATAAACTGGATAGCTAATCAATAATATGAGTGGTTCTGTGGTGCTACAAATGGTTATATCCACCAATTTGAAGTTCATCGGACATACTTTAATTTTTTGACCTGATGACCTCATCGGTCTATAAGTCGACACTTATTGATTTTTCTGAAAAATTAAATCTGGTTCGTAATTCAGTCAAAATTATTGATTTGTATACTTCAAATTGTTCTTTGTAGGTATAGGCCGATCTCCTCTTCAGCAGCTTTACGTTAATCTACTTGTTTTTACTTTGTGCCTAAGTTACTAAGGAGCAAAGTAAATTTAAATACTTGGGTTACACAATAAATATTGCTGCTAGGTTTTGTATATTTACAAAGAAGGAGGCACCTACCTATAAAATTTAACCTACTATTGCAGCCACTTTTTTAACAAATATTTCATTTTATTTAGAACAAATATTTCTTTTTTCATATGATGATAGACGTTTTATAGGTAGTGGTTACCCCCTTCACCATTATCAGCTAACGGGTTATGGTACAAAACTAGAGCTTTTTATATTTTATTAAATATAAGGAGTTATTTTAATAAGTTTTTACAACATCAAAGTTAACACACCTGTCTTCCTAAATCATTTGTTTTTAAAACAATTTTGCATAATGTAGGTTTGTGCAATATTTGAAAGCTAATACTCTTGTGGGGTTTGTTGTTTATTAAAGACGGTAACTCTAAACTATTATGTCAATTTTTATAATTTAGCTTCTTACTTTGAAAGTGAGAATTCTACCTTCAGTTTAATAAATACATACAGAGGTACAGTTTGTATAGGCAACTTATGAAACAATACGAAATACAAGTAGCAATTCGTATGAATTGCAACAAAATCGGGAAGCAATTAAAAGTTGAATTTTTAGTACACTGAAAATGAATATCTTTAGAAAGATTCATGCCATGGCATGCATAGTCTGAAACTATTTTCAAAAACCATAGCAAAAGATATGAACTTATGATTATAATCTGTTGCTTGGTTCAAAAATTAAGATGAAGATGAAGGAGAAAAGTGAGAAAAAAAGAAATGACCAAATACAATAATAATCATAGGTATTTTATGAATTTTATCATTTTTTGTCAAGAGTGGCTCATTTTCAACATCCCTATTTATCAACCACCAAGCTAGATTAGTATTTTTTTTACCTAATAGCTTCCAGTTTCGATTCAAAAAAACAGTTTATTTTCAATATACATAATGCAAGTTTTTTATTTTATTAATTTAGAGCGCTGTGCTAACCACAATGATTTTCTCGGTGACATGATGTATCGCTGGGAAATATATTCCCGAAGTTTTCCACAAGAACCCCCACTAAAGTTGGTACTAAAGGTAAGTGCAGTTATATCACTTGGAATTGAAATATTCGAGATTGCTACTTCGTATGAAGTCTAGTGGGTCGTTTCGGATGTAAATTTCCCCTGACAGGTAGGTATTTCCAGTGCTTGACTTGAATCCCTCCCTTGTTGGAGTTCTTCAGTTGTCTTTTGAATTTTATTTCTTTAATCTATTCAAACTCATAAGTTACTCATAAGTTGTTCATATTTGAATGTAAGTAGAACAATTTATTACATTTGTGTTACGTGACACAGATATTCCACTGCCAATCATAATTTAAATTACCTAAAACTTCAAGTAGACATCTCTAAAGATAATTTTGATGCTTTAACAATTCAGTATTTGATGTTGATAAAGTCTAATTTTTAGCTTTTTCTATAATTATGACAGAATTAGTGAAATATGCTCATTTAAGTGGACTTTTGACTCATCGTGACAAATTGTTTTTAATTTATTTAATATAAGTGCAAGCTACGATAGTATTACAAATAATATTTTCCCAGATGTCCTACCTAACCATATTATACCCAACTTCTTCTTCCATTAGCAGCACTGTGCGTGCATTTAATCCCTATGTGTGGACATCGGGTGATGTCATCACAGTATCTATGATCCCTTAACTCTAAGTCGCTCTATTGCTCTTGTAGTTCTGTATATGGAAAATTCGACTTTTATCACAACCAAATTACAATATGCATCAGACATTTTTAGCTTTAAAAATAATAATTAATGCCAAAATATTTTTTCTATACAGACACAATAGTTGAAATTCCAGTACATACTGCATCACCAGTCTGTAGTATAAATTGATAAATCGCCTGCATATCACTTATTTATTATTCATAAGCAACTTATAATTATTACGCAGCTGTAGGTTATTTAGCTTTATACCTATTATTATTATTATTATTTTGGAAAGACAACAATTTCCCATTATTAATATTTCTGTATATTATATGCAGACCTATTAAATCAGTACAATTTCTTTTTATTCAAATTAAATATTTTTCTATTTTGTCAATTTTCTATTTATCGATAATATTAAAACAACATAAATGATTTATTGAACGCTAGCATAGCTAACTACCTATCTTAATCATTTGTAACAGTTTGAAATTATGTTCTCCTTTTTCTTGATTATATGCAAAATATACGATATATATGGAAATATAATATTATACATACATACAAGTCTAAATTGATAAAGTGATTAAAACAGTAATATCGATCTTTGTTTTTGATTCGTTAAAAATTTTTAAATAATTATATGAAACTTTATTTAAAATACTTACTTGCTAATTTTGAATTTACAAAAATAAGATTTTAGTTTTGTAAATAATTAAGCCTATAAACAAAATAATTCTTTCACAGTTTGCATTAAGAAATGTTTGAGAAACCGGCTTTTCTAAAAGTTAATACCCGGAAATTAATGTCACAACTGATAAAAACCACAAAACTTATTCGGAACTAATCTTGCTGTTCTTTAAAATAATAACAAATTAAATTTAAGACTAAATGATTTGTGTAACTAATTATCGGTTTTTCTTGAATCCTATACAGCCATAATCAACTGAAACGAAATTTTCTTAGTTTAAAAGCTATGTATGTGCCTACATATATTACCTAGAAGACACATGTTTTTAGACCCAATTCTAAGATAGGTAGGTAACTATAATAAATTATGCTCTAATTTTTAGAAGCTATTCTATATTTCATATTATTGCTAACTAATATTATGTTTATTATATTAAAACTCAAAGTAATGTAATGTTTATAATAGTGTCTACTTTTTAGAATGCTTCAAAATATTTGACAAGCCTACACGAACTAATCTAATTTATGCGTTTAATTTTCTAAAAAAAACGCAACTTAGTTATTTTAACCATATTTATGGTTCATTTCAGACAAATTGCCTCTTGTGATGAATATATCACATTAATAGGTTTTTTACTTTAACAAAAATACTACATTAGAAAAATAGATTTTGAATTCAAAACAGCGAAAACTTTATAGAAATTAAATTTATAGTTTGTTTATTTTGTATTACAAGGGCGGCGGAGTCAATTTACGAGTGACATGGCCATTAAGGCATTAGGCGCCGCCACAAAGTTTTCCTACGCAAGTCACTGAGATAATATCCATAGTACAAATGACTACTTATATTCTGGTAGTACATACAATTATTAATACATAGAATATATGTAGATGCAACACTATAATTGTGTAAAGAGGTACCAGAGATGTACATAATACTATAACTACGTAATTTAACAAATAGTCAATCTTCATGCTATGTATGTATTTTCAAATCTTGAAAAGTTTCCAAACAAATTTTTACGGTATGAACTACCCTCAATAAAGGTTCCGGCAACCTTTACTAAGTTTATCAGTTTCGTCTTTGTTGATAGTTAACATCATGACATGGTTCAACCGAAATTGTGTCATAGTTGACTGCATTTGTTGCAGGAAGAACAAGCAACAATTTAATAAGTATGATATTCTGAGATAACTGAATCTTTACAAGAGGTAACAATTGCTTAAAATATTGGAAAATGTATTATGACAGTTGGTTGAAAGTGTTTATAATTGGTCATGAAGTAATGCAGAATTCAAGTCATCAGCATAAAAGTGTGCCACAAAGTCAAACTCGCTGTCAAATACATCATCACAAGATGATTTCAGAAGGAGCTGCTCCAACATGGAGTATGTCTTGAAGCGGATTTGATCAAAGCGATCGTAGTGACTCTATCCAAAGCTTCAAAATAAATCTGTCGATAATGGGCCTTTGTAAAATTCTGAAACTCTTATCGAGCTGGACGTTTCGTTTTCCTTGGTAGAGTAGGAGTACTTGACTCTAAAACATATTGAAACGGTCATTGGTAAGAATGGATTGAAGAGTGGTAACTGTCATTAAAGTTACAATCTGACCTTCCATGGAACTCATCGCTGTACTCTGAAGTGTTTTGATGAGGTTATTAGTGTGTCGCAGAATTACATAGATAACCCAACATTGCTCCAAACAGAAAACTAAATGTGACCATCAATTTTGAAACGCCGTTTACTCTGGCTCACATCTCTGATTCTGTAACTTACTCTACTTGAATCAGCCCAGAGTTGTAATAGTGCATCATAATAATTTTGTAATATGCTGTTGAGAGAGACTGTTTTCACTGCTCAACGTGTCAGACATAACAAAAGTGAACCTGGAGCAAGTTCTTTCTTCAAATTGTCAAAAATTTTGTTATTTATTTTGTGGTGTACAAAGCATCATTTAGCTCTTTGAGCATGCCAGACTGAGAAAATGACCAAAACAATGTACGTAAAGGGCCTTCGGCAGCACATCCATGACTTGCCTCACTACGCCATTTTTCACACTTTCAGGGCAGAGGCACCATCACATAACTGGCCACGTAGATTACTAACAGATAGATTTAATCTGAGAAGTATATCCTTGATGATATGAAATAACTGATTCGATCTAGTTGATTCCGTTGATAATCCCAAAAAGTTGTTGTGTATTTCTAGATTATCTGCTATCCACCAAATGCACAATACCATTTGTTCTGTCAGTACAACATCACAGGTTTCATCAATCTCATGATGGTGTAGAAGTTTGCATTATGAAGCTTAGCAGCAATGGTTCATAATACTTGTAGACTCATCATCCTTAACACTTCATCTTGAATGTTTTTCGAAGTGTACTTGTCTGTCTTATGTAGGTTATCCGTCATCTCAGGATCTTCCTCTGCCCGTAGTACCTAAGTATCATCATCATCATTCAAGCATCGTCGTTGTCGGCGTTTGCAAGTCCGCGAAACATGTCTCGCACCACGAATCTCC
>JAUYWI010142971.1:0-19878 GCA_034780595.1 Parotoplana pacifica | reverse complement strand
GGGGGGGAGCGGGGGTGGTAGACGTAGTGCAAATACCGTACAATAATCGGAAAATGTCTTTTTGGGGGCTTTTATATAAAAATCAATGGAAAATGATTTTTCAGTTTTAAATTCAGCTAATAGTACATTTCAATAAAAAAGAGTGCTGCATTCGAACATGTAAACTTAAAAGTTCAACGTAATGTCTTTACTCTTAGATTGTTTAAATACATAGCTTGTTTTGTTATTGTTGTACCTCATACAGACATTCTAGAAATAATAATTTTGTATAGAACAATAATTCTTGTATAGTTTTTGCAATTTGTGCCTCATTAAAACTCGTCTGTCATCAAATATTTTAGATATGGTTGTTTATCCCTACATTATGTAACTAATTGCACTGCCTTTTACTTTGAAAAATCGTCTTATTAATAACAACGAACTAGTTGGATGTAGGTCAACTGCAGAGCAAGTCACAAAGAGGCACATAGTTTACAAGCTAACTTTTATCAACATTTATTTAGTATTTTAGAATTTCCAAATTAAAATTTTACTTCTATAACGGACTTGTTGTAATGAAAGTTAAAATGTTTTATAAAATTTATATCAAGTTTAGACAAAAAGTAGATAATAAGTGCTACCTCTTTTGATTCAGTTGAATCTATTGAAAGTTTTGTTCTTATTTAGAAAGAATCAATGTGACAACTAAATGCATGCGAATATTTTCTTTATACATGTAGGAAGAAATTGTTTGTTTGTTAATACGAATATGATGCTTCAAAACAAAAGTATGTCTTTTAAACAACAGAAATACAATACCTATATAAAGGCTTTAGGCTTTGACTTTGATTTAAATAAACTCTTGGTTTACGTATTGTTTTATAATAAAAGCTTTAGAAGCTTTGAAAACAAATTCTTAGCTATTCCGAGATAGTAAGTGTGGTTCGAAATGTATACTCCAAAATCTTGTCTGAAAAAGAAAACGCTAAATGTTCAGTTTAACATGACATTTTACAACTTTAAATCACCTTTTCTAGTAGTTCTGGGTTGCTGGTGTTGTCTGACATTATGAGAGTCTGTTGTCGATTTAATCATGGAGGTTGCCATTCGTCGCTGTGACGCATTCGTCGTTGAAGCACTGCTTGGTCTTTGGTGCGATGAAACAGTTGAAGGAGGACCGCTGGTGGGTGAAAGGAGACTGTTGGGTGTTCGACATTCGCCTAGTTAAAAAGAGACGTTAGAATTTTTATAAATTATTAATTACATGTTCAGCTACTACTTATTAGTAATTTATGAGAATAAAAATTATTCATCGAAGATTATTTGTAAAATAATAAATTATCCGCATCTGCAATTAGGCATACTACCTGGCTAATTTAATATTCGTCAATAGTTAGTTGAAAAGGCTAATACTTTCGATATGCCAATCTTAATGATGAAGGCAAAACATGAGGAACACTGTAAAAATGCAAGATAAATCAATTTCTAATGTTCTATTAAAATACCATCACTCTTTTAAAAATAAATAAAAGAATGTCTGAAAAAACTGAAATCTGAAATATATATGAAAATCAAAGTAAAATTATTAGAAAAAATAAGTATTACCAGTTTAAATCCGGCCAAAATTGCATAGGAAGCAACTGGTTTTATAGAACAGTGATATTTTACCTAAACCTTTCTTGTTAAAGTAATACAGGAAATACCACGGTAACTCAAACTTCGTTTTCCACAAAACAATACAGTTAGTCAGTCCAGTGTTATGACGTCAGCTGTACAATGTCCAACTAAATTCATAATTTAATATCACTAAATTAGAGGTTTCTTGACCAAATGATGGACGCAGTGCCACTCACCGATATTTTATGTTGAGTCCGCCAACAAGCCTTGTTTACTTTGGTATCAAATGAAATATAAAATACAGCAGTATCAGTGATCCTTTTGGCAAAAGTCTAGATATTCCCTGCTAATATTACAGAATTTATTTTCCGATCACCTTATTTAGAAAATAGAATCTGTAGATATATAAAAATATCATGCATAACAATAAAGATTTCCAATTCTTTTAAAAGACTTTCTTAACTTTGTCTTCAAACTACAACCAAATAGAAAATAAGTTTGGAAACTATAATACTTTTATTTTATCTTCCTGAAGATTAAGAGATGTACGTGGATTCTGGGGTCGCCACTCAAAATAAAATCGAAGTTTGCATGACACTCACAAATGTTGCCAACAAAAGGCATTGTATGAAAATCAAGAAGTTATCCATCCATTCATTCAACAAGAAAACAATGCATTTCCCCTTAAATAAGCAGGATATTATAAACACTAACTGGACTACAACTGAATAGAATAAACTGCCTTTCAAACTTTGTGGCCTATACAAAACAAAATAGATTTATAGACAAGCATTATTGCCTTTTATTAACTGGCAACAATTTGAAAGATATTTCGACAAAAAATCAATCTAACGTCAAATGATAAAATTTATCTACCTAAAATACAGCAATGTAAAAGTCGGCGTAGAAACAAACATGTTTGAACAGAAGTATTTAAAGATTAAAAATATAAACATATTTCTTAAAATAAATAAACAATATCGAAAACTATTATGCACCGAATCTATCACATATTAAAATGATCAAAATTCACACGTAGTTAAATCAATAATACAAATCTAGTAGAAAAACCTATTGAGCAAAATAAAACTAGAGGCATACGTCCTCCCGCCAAGTGTGTATAGATTCAATCAGTCATACCAATACAGGCACCACAGTAACATGTAAGCACGGTGGCACCTAGATATGCCTAGGGGTAGGCAACCGTCGCCTAAACAAACTATTGGGGAAATCAATAACAATCAATAACTCACTCAGAACTTCGATAATGTGTGGGGAAAAAGCAATAACAATAAACATGGAAATTTGTATAATAATAGATAGGCCATGAAAAATCTGAATAAAACATTACGAATATTCTGACACCTAAAAACAATTTTATAAATTAAGAAAAGGAACTCTAGTGATCAACAAATAGGTAACTTAAAAGATGTTGAATTAACATTGCCCAATTATTGATTTCTCATTCATGCAGAAGAGTATTCCATGACAACTAGACACTAGCAACATCTCTATCAGTACAAACACAACAATATAGACGACACAGCACCCCCAGTCTTTATGCACCAACATTTTAACCACTCTAAATGGCTCTGGACAGAACGGATATCTTCAAAAAATAAATGCTAATTACATAATTTCAGATCTAAATCAATGTGAATATTGGTTGTTAGCCCTAAATCTCAGCCTTGCCTAAGGGGTATTTTCTCGTTGAAATAAGTCATTTTTTATTCAAAATTCGTAACATTATTATCATCGTCACCGATATTGTAGTCTAAATAATAAATGAATTCAATAAACTTTGACACCCAGACTAACTTTTGGAGCAGAGTAAAAACACGTTGATGTTAGGGAAGCCAAATTGCATAGCAATCAATAATTTCTAATAAATTTGTCCGTAAAATACTTTACTCTATTATAAATATCATTTATCTAATAGCGTCCATACTACCAATCTAGTGAGAGCTAACATCCAAGAATTTTTTTAAATTTTAGGATGGCAACTAGCCCATTTTTATCCTTTTGATCTTCAATAGTTTTAATAAATTGCTGCAAAAAACGAAATTTTGCGGATGATACCAAAGGCAGCTTGAATTTTTGGGACATGTCATAAGAAAAGAAGGATTGGAAGAAAACATTACAACTGGCAAGATAGAAGGTAAAAGGGAAAGTCAGACCCAGATTATCTAGGCAGTTTAAGTAAATGGATGCAGGCGTAGGTTCCTGAGGAACAGAGACACAGTTACACAGTCCAGAAGGTGCTGAAAATCTGTAAAAATAGAGATTTGTGGAAGTCGATGGTCGCCTACGTCCTAAAGGGGCATGGTACTTAGATAGATAGATGACGTCATCGGCACTTAGCTCGGACCCCATATTGTTTATCAACAAAAAAATAGTCAATCAATCTTTTTCCAAGGTACACGTGTACCAAATTGTAGCTCACAACAGCCATGGGAAGTATGAACTTCAAAAAGAGGTAGACTTTAGGGAAACCCTGCACTTTGGTATATCTAAACAATAACTCTCTCAAAGAATATAAATGTTTACTTATTTTCTTTACCAAAAGAATCTAAAGATGCTAGAGAACAATAAAGCAAAAATAATGCATACTATAATATGTATGTAGTCAAAACAATACTCAGTGTTTAAAAAACATAGATTCTTCCTTCCTTAAATAGGGTCATCACTAATTATACATAACATTTACATATTAATAAGTTGCATTATTAGTGAAGCAAATGTTGCAGTTATGTATATAAAAACGGTAAACAACAGTCTATTAATTATCCTTAATGATTATGAGTCATTCGGCAATTTCAAAGTAGAACAGAAGTCGAAGTGAAAATTACAAAATGAATATAAAAATTTGTAACTTTTTTTATAATTTTCTTCATACTTAGTATATTGGGCATATCGATTAACATTAATATAAAATTAAACTGTACATCTACTTCTAATTGATTGAGGACAACTCATAAACCAGCATAATGTTACTTTAAAAAAATGTAAATTTGAAATAATAAAAAAAATTCTACTTCTTGTCAAATAACGTCAATCAACTGCAATTCACACACATTATTTATAATACATATGTAGGGCTACTCTAGATAGGTAGGTATTCGTTTTTATAGTCGACTTGGCATGAGTCACTTTATTTGTATGTTCCTACGCACCTACGTACTTCACCTTAAAAACAGAACCCAAACTGGTAGGCACAGTTACCTAATTGCGTACAACAATTGGTATTTAATTGAGTACTTCCTTTCAACATTCAGTGTCTTCCTTTTTGAAAATTCAACACAAGATTGATTGTGAGATGATAAACAGCAAAAGACATGTCTAGTGAATTAGAAATTAGTGCAGCCTGCTTGGAATTATATACAATAAATTTCAATAACGCTGCTCTATCAAAAAAATCTATTTTGCTTTTATACATAGAATCCTGGTAACAGTAGACAGCATTCCAATCTGGGAGCAATAAAATTTTAATAATATTTAAATAACAACCAGATAGATATGTAAATGGGAGCTCCCAAATCATTTATTATTAACGTCATAATGACTTTGAAGCTATCGTTCTCTTTGTATCAGAATTGTACTTTAAAATATTTCATACAAAATCAAACAGATAAAAACAAACAAACAACAAAACACAATCATATTTATTTAATAGGACGATGGCATTTCTAAATAAAGAGGATAAACATATTGATCCTAGAAAATTCTTATTTATAAATTTTTCCTTTTATTACGTTAGGGGAAAAAAATCATGTTATGAAAGATAGGTGAAATGTTTCAAACCATGGACTAGGACGTGTGAAAAACATTAATATTAATATTATTCAACACCACTAACCCCATATTTTGCCACTAAGCTGGCGTCAAAAGCCAGTCGATATATCCAACATCGTCTCCAAATGTATCAGGCAACAGGAATACAATTTCTAACTGATTTTTATCTTCCAATTCACTGAATTATTCAAAAGAAATTCCCCCATTATACAACAAATTTTGAAATAAACGGGTAAATAGATAAATAATGCAATCAACAGGTACGTACAAGGTTCAACAACAGCTAATAATAAATAATGGAACCGATTTAGCAAATCCAGATGGACAGCAAATTCTTTACCAAGCAACCTTGATATCGAAAACATATCCTCTGAATAAAGTAAATAATTATTTAATTATGTTTCAATAAGTTGCAATGCAATTTTGATCTTCAATAACAAATAAAATAACTCCCAAACGGAAGACGTTGAAAGCTCCTCATTGTACTCTAACGATTGCCAAGCGCCTGATGGTGGCACTACACTGCACTAGCTGCCAAATCCATGTCGTAATCTCCAGTCTCATCTACCCTCATTCACAATAGACCGGCTGTTATCTTATCAGTAAATGAAGTGCAGTTAACTTGATCAGGAAGATGCCAATCAGAAAGGTAATTCCAAGTCAATACAAGTTCACAGAAATCAATTTAGAAAACAGTTAATATTCCGAGGACGCTTCATGGAGATATAGAAAATCTGTTATTATAAGATAATTGGGTAATTTTTATGGGTCGTATGCAATCCATAAATCGTCGCTGTTTTGCAAAACTAACGTATGTATGTCATTTTTGTTTCAAAAACGCTGTTTAAAGTTTTTAATGTCTTAAAATGAGCTGTAAGCTTTACTTAAAGACAGAATGTGATGGACTTTGCTATAAGTAAAGCTTACAGCTCATTTTAAGACATTAAAAAACTTAAAACTGCGTTTTTGAAAAGTTACAAAAATGACATACGTTAGTTATGAAAAACAGCGGCAAAATTTAGATCTAAAACAGCCTTATTCCAGGAATAAATTGTTGAAATTTCCAAATGCATTAATGTGATGGCCAAAAATTTAACACAAGAAGAGTGGAATTAATTTTCACGTTTGGACGTGATGGTGCTTCTAACCGATCTGTCGCAGAACAATTCAACCAACATCACCCAAAGAGACGTCCAATCAGCAGTTTTAAGTTAATAGCAGATTTTGTATATACCTCCATGGGCGTGACTTTTGCGCCATCCTGTATAGTAAATTTTTACCACTCTGTACAGGCAGGGCTAAAAGTAGTACGAGTTATGAAGATAAAAATTGCAGAACTTTCAGTACATGAATTACATGATCAGTACAATGCAAATCTAGATTTAAAAATCTAATTACAAGAATTTGTGTAGGAAGAAACCGAAATCTTCAGTAAATGTTCAAACTGTTCTATGCACAAGTTCATTCTTTTCAGAACACTATCACATGCAGATGCACATAATTCCTTGTTACTGTCTACAAATTGAAAACTCATCTGTAATTGCTGTTCTCAGTTTGACCAATGTTCTTGGTTTCCTTGAATACACACTATCTTTAATTGCACCCCAGAGGAAAAAGTCCATAGGGGTTGAATCAAGTGATCGAGGTGACCACTCAATCTTGGCGTCCGATCGATCCATCCTGCTGGAGCATTGTTGTCCAAATATTCACCTGGAATTTCTCATTTATTCCTTGGAATTTCCTATGTCTAAATTCAGAATTATGTGTTATATGCAGCGTACGAGTATGTCATTCTTTAGAACTGTCGTACTACTTTTAGCCCACCCTGTATAATAGAAAACCATCCAAAATTTACTAAAAGATTTTCTTGCTATAAAGATATTAATACATCTTAAAATTATTATCTGTTCATTCAATTAATAACCTTTTATTTTATTTGCATAAACAGAAAATTAGAATTAAAAATTTTAACAATATTTATGCAGAAAGGTCCAACAAATATTAAATGTCAAATTGATTAGAATTTACAATATAAAATCGAAATCAACACAGCTAACAGGTTTTTAATAATGTGTTGGCAGATTATTGTGTTTGCTCTACAAAATATTATTGTAATAATATTTTTTATGCTCTACATATACTTAATATTATTATTGTAATAATTGATTTTTCATGCGGACATGAAAAGTTATTTCATTCAAAGTAGCAAGGAGACAATTTATTACTACAGAATAAAATTTGAGACTAAAATATGTACATTGTTATTTTTTTCATATTGCTTGCTTACTTGCTGACATAATGAAAAACAAAATATTGACACACAATAAAATAATAAAATAGAACTACTAAATCTAGAAAGACATATGATAGCGACCAGGTGTACTCATCGCCAAGCTGGTAACGATATAAATGCATCCTGCATGTCATGTAGTACCTACATGTGCCACTATGAAAGCGACATGGAAATCACAGAGCAAAGAAATCAAGTAATAACAATGAGAACCAAATATGTACAATCGATATAAAAAAGGTTCTGTAGATGTTTAAATTAGACATTCAAAGGTTTTAACCGCAGAAATGGTTTAATAAAGTGTATAGAAAATAACAAAAATTTCCATTATTCAATGATTACTGTCCATAGTATAAAAGTGAATTGCAAAAAAAAGTTTTTGACATCACTTGGATAATTTATAATTAATTAAAAAATGTCTGCTTACTTTTCTATTATTTGATTGGTTGTTAGTATACTATGAAGACATTTAATGAATATATCATTATATTTTGACATTTGTCTCACATCAAGTTAGGTACTTATTTCCACATTTTACTAATGCTTCTTTAGTTTTAAGGTTCCTTTTGGTATTAGATTGAGCTTCTGATAATCTTCTTTAATAGCCATCTTACTGATGACTAAAAATATTCAAACTTAATACCTAAACCTAATGAATTATTAAATAATCATTTTAAATACGATTAATTTTTAGTTCAAAAGCTAAGTAAACAATTATGGTCCATAAAAGCAGTAACTCTGTATCTACATACGGTTATTGTTTGATAAACGAAGGAACATCTAATGGAAGATTTGGTAAAACAGTTAATCTCCACAGCACAACAATCTCAAAATACTCAAATACTTGAAATTGCACAACAATTTGAAAAATTGCTTCAACAAGATGTTGACGATCTCGAAGAGGTCAAGGCATCAGCATTTTGTATACCACGAGGATCAAAGAAGAAGAAATACATCAATTCGGTCGCACCAGTAAGTGAGACCCGATATCTGAAGTCGGCTAACAGCAATATTCATATCGTCACTTTGAAGAACTTCACAGAAGACAACAAACCTCGCCGGTTCCATCAACTCTATCATTCATTTATGACATCCATTGTTGGCTACCGTATACAATTCTGCGTCAATCAGAACAAACACTTCATGGGCATCTCTTTCAAACTGCTCAAAGGGTCCAACGACGAATTCTTGCAATGGCCCCTCAGCACACGTATCCGAGTTAGTGTAATTAATCAGTGGAATCGACGTGAAGATGCTACCCAATTTCTGAACACGACTGAAGATCCAACCCTATGGCAGAAACCTGACCGTAAGCAGGAGTATGAATATAGATATGACTATAAAGGAATAATGGGGTTAGAGTGTCAGACATCAATGAAAGTGTGTGACCTATGTGGATGGAATAACTATCAAATCAGTAACAACCCATCAATGATGAGGAAGTGTGGAGTTATTGATGAATTGTTAGCCATTGATGATTTCAAAGATAGCAACCAGCACCTCTCAGCATTCCGTAGAAATGGTCGTGTCTACTTAGAAATTGAACTTCATTAAAATGTACTTCAGGTCTCTTCTTTACCGTTTATTAATTTCATTTGAAGGTAAGAAGGACTGCTGTGTCTTAAAACTGTTTTGAAAACAATACATGTTCTGAAATTTTTTCATTAAAAACATATTGGAACAGAAAAACATTAAGAATTTTTGGCATTTGGGTGATCCGACTGCATATTTTACATTACAAAAAAAATTCCACAACCGAACGTAGTACCTCATGTCAAATTTCATGAAAATCGGTTGAACTACTTTCAATAAATTCCAAAAAACATTAATGGCGACTCCTTCCCCCAGTACAATGAAGTGAAAAAGTTGGTTGCTTACTTCCAGTCAAATTGGACATAATTATTGATTTCTTTAGCAACTTGAAATGCTTTTAGAGAACCATTTCTATGGATATCTTAAATTATAATTTAAGATATCCATAGAAATGGTTCTCTAAAAGCATATACCCCCGATCGTTATAAAGACAACGACATTTTAGACATGGTATTTTAGTTTTCTTAACAGATGTTATTATTTCATCTGCAAAAGTGCTCTAACATAATTTACTGCTATCAATCAATAAGATGCTCTCATATAGTGTGCGGAGCATTTAAACAATTCCAATATAACCGACGTCAAATTGAAGGAAAAATATGTATAAAATGTTGTTGATGCTTTTATAACGACCGGGGGTGTATCTCCCGACTATTGTCCACAGTAACAATGAACAATAAACAGAGATAATATTTTATGTATTTCTAAAAGAAACTTACTATCTACATATTTGTAAATTCAAAATAGTATTTACTTATATTTTACTGAAGCACCAACTACAAAAGACCCAAAAATCAAATAAAACATCGTGTCTTTTAATCAAATTATATTATTATTTATAAATAAAAACCTATATTTTGAAATTATCTGTTTTGATAAAACTTTTGACAGACGACGCCTGTAAGAGGCAATCGAAAGCTTTGCGACCACAATCAAGTTGTACCCAAATGAACCTCAGTTAATACCTCTCTATGTCAGTATCACGCAAGCTAAATTTCGCCAAAAGTTTGCAGAATTACGTAAGCATAAACAATCTCCCCCAAATCCACTAAAAATGAAAACGAAAACCTATGTCTGTAGGTAGCTGCATACAATTGATGAACCAAATTGAATTGTACAACAGAAATCATCAACCCAGCATCATCGTGCTATAACAATATTTAAACATCATAATATCCAAATTTAAAAGAGATAAGGTTCACCTTAAGGTAATAAAAAATACAAAATCAAAGGCAATACTACAGATGTCCAAATAAGCTTACAAACAAAACTATAGATTCTACTAAAAGGGGAAACATCAGCATAATTCGGAACTTCATAACAATCGGAGTTTCAATTGGCCAGACTCTGGTAAATATTCGAATTAATTCTACATAAAATCAGAGTTAGTAACAACTTTCTCCATGTGAAACTCATCCTTCAATTGCTCAATGTCAGTAAATATAAGCATAAGACAGCTACTAGTCTACAAACTACAAAAAACTAACTAATGAACGTTGCCGGTAGACAAAAATAATAACTACAATATACACATAACTGTTACCATAGCAACAAGATATCCAAGAAATTATATTTTCAAAGAAAGATAAATGCATTAAAATACAAAGAATCGGAGTTGAATGCACATTTAAGCAGGCAAGTATTATCAAATCAAAGTGAAAAATACGCAGGTAACACAAAATTCGAATATTATGAGGACGTGTACAAATATATTGCAATTTGCCAGTTTGAATTGATTTTCGTAATATAAAGAGATAGTAGTAAAGATATTCTTCATTGGTTCATAAGAAATACCTCGTATCATCCCAGCATAATGAAAACGAGTAGGTAAATTATAAACAGATAAATAATTAAATTAAAACTCATTTGCATATCAAAAAGGTCAGTTCTTGAATCTTATGGATTTCATTAGTGAACAAAGGCGGGTTTGTCATAAATTTAAAGAATAGAGTGCCTCAAATTCTTAAATTTCAAATTAAGTAATTAAAACAGATATATAATTAAGGAAATGAGTGCACTAAAGGCATAAGAAAACTATACAGATAATACAAAAATAACTCTAGAATGGACATCAATTTTCTAGAACTAATTAATTGATATTTTGAAGAAAGTTCTTAATTTTAATAGAAAAGATTTGAAATGCTGAAAATATACAGACAATAAAAGCTGCTTAGGACTAATTTCTAAATGGAAACTGAGTTTATGTAGGATAGTAAATGTAATAGAAATAGGAGTTATAAAAATTAAACTATATAAATATGTGTTAATACAATTAATATAAACGAATAATAAGTAAATAAGAGGTAGGTTCCTATCTACATTCAGTCTGAACAATATTTTAAACGGGTGATCTATTAAAGTAGCGCGGTATGAAAATAGAGAAATATGCAGGCAACAACAAAAATAGTTGTAGGTATCTTGGCATACATAGGCTATACTCCATTTAATTCCATTAAAAAACTCAAAAGAAAGTTGTATCAAAAACCGTTCTACTGGTAATGAAACAGGTCTAGACATAGATTCGTTACAAAAATATAAAATATTCTTATTTGATCCGCCAAAGATGTTAAATGTATTATATTGATTTTCTTATGATAATGCAGGGAGGGATGTATGTACTGTGTCCCTGCGATAATACAAAAATTGAGCAATGTAATTACCAATAACAATTTTGAGTGATTCCAACTTAAAGAAAGTGGTGGTATATCTCCTAAACAGGACAGCTATGCCCAACATATTTGTCATGATAATCAATTAGATATTATGTATTTAAAAAAGATAAAGCTAGATGAAGAACAGATAATATATCAAGAAAAATGCAAATGAGGAAATCAAAGCAATTATAAAATTAAACATGACACCAGCTTTAATAATGAATAATAATATTAAAAAAAACATGAAAGATAATATCATTTAGTCCAAAGCAGACAAGGCGGGCACAGAATGATAAACAAATCACATGCGCTGTAAGTAATGGTTGGCTACGTTCTCGGTACCAAGTGGTTGGTTCTCAACAACGTATCGACCAGAAAATAAACCTTTACAATGCAAATACTGATACTATTAAGATGTGGACGAGACAGACAATTCCTTTGCTTCTTGCTTCAAACATTATCCGTCAATTTCTTAAATCTAATAAGTCTAGGGCAACGAAAAATGTGCATCTTTTCTCGAATTATCTTTAAAAAATAGTCTGATTTATAAAATTTTCACATATTAATATGTGAGGGATAACTGAGAAGAAACGCATTTTCCAGAATATTTAGATACAAAGAGTGACCCAGACAACGGATACTTTTAAGAAAGCCAACCAAAATTTGTTTGAGGGAGAGCACACGGTTGGCTGATTCACTGGATCCATGATTACTAAATTGCAAGGTTGTTTCTGCGTGAAAGCCCAAACAGGTAAATCCATTTTTAGAAAAATTATAAAGTTCCGGCAAAGGTTTTGGGGGATCATCTGTAGTTAAAAATGTGCACAAAAGGATCGACAAAATGTTGAGCAAAGTTAGTTTCTAGCCTCTAAAACAGATAGGATGCATTCTAAATACCAACCTGGCTGATACTTTCGTGTATAGGCGGAGGTGATACCCCTGGGCCGATAGCATCCAGTGGGCCGGTTAGCTTTAGAAAAGATCAAATGACAGACACTCAGATCTCACGTATGTATCGTTAGGAGGCCCATAAAGACCAACATATTAAACACAGCACTTAATATTATCTATTAGGAAAATAAATAGAAAATAATTCTAGTAAAAACAAAATTATTTTAATAACAATCGATTTTATGAATTTCTGTAAAGATTTACGACTAACAAAGACCACTGGAAGTTCTTTTTAGAAATCCGAATAAAGACTGCATGTCAATAGATTAAGATCTGATAGCAAAATAAGTTTTGTCTATAAAAATCGAGAAATTGTAGACGGTGCCCAAATGGCTATTGTCATTTGTGAGAGGGACAGCCCTGGCGCTAGAACAAAGAGGGACGCCTACCTCTACTGGGACATCGATCTGAGGACAAAGTGGTTGGACGTCGACCACTCGACCTGACACCACTCGGCGCTGAACCTGCGTACATGGACATGGTCATAGATGCTGAGGGAGGGCCGGGCGACACGTGATTAGGACAGTGTGTGACGTCATCGTTTTGGGTTGGACGCACCAAAGGCTGACATATGTCACGCGGACTGCTACTTCCTAAAACAACCAAAAATAATATGTATATGTCACATAGTCTGTACAATAATGTTTGCTATCGATATTTCTATCATAATCCAAATCAAATGATGTTTGCGACCTATAAGTTCTCACCAAATGCATAGACCCTAGTTGGATGCCTCCCGGACGCATTGTAGACACTCATGCCCATGATACCAGGTTTGGCACCACCAGCAGAGGGAGTACTGGACGGTGTCGTGGTCATACTACTGCTGTTCCACGACTCTTCCAACTTCTTCAGCAGATTCTGTCGTCGGTCCTGTGTTACAATAAAGAGAGACCAAATATTATTTTCTCTACAAATCTAATTTACCAAAAACATGGTTAAAAGAATGTGTATGCATAGCGAACTGCAAGTATTACTAGATAAAGTTGTCGAGGCCAGCAAAGCTTTGGCCTGTCCATAAATGCCAATAAAACAATGTCTATGGTAATCAGTAAATCCAACATAGAAGATCTCGCCTTATTCTCTGAAGGACAACCCATCAAACAGGTAAGATCTTTCAACTACCTAGGCAGCATCATCAATGAAGATGGCCGTAGTGAAAATGAAATCAGACGAAAAATAGATGCCGCAAAAATAACTTTTCAGACATGAATATGTAACATCCTGTGCAGCCACAAGATTAACATTGATCTTAGGGTTCTCAATCCTTACCTACGCCAGCGAAACTTGGACCCTGACGAAGGCAGACATTGACAGAATCAATGCAGCTGAGATATGGTTTTTCCGCAGGATACTCAGAAGTGGTCAAAAATATCCTCAAGAGGCAGGCTGAGTTTTTCGGACACATCACCAGAATAGATGGCAATGAAAAACTTGCTCTGACAGGCATGTTAGAAGGAAAGAAAGGCAGAGACAGACCTAGGGAGAACTACCTCGGCAGACTCAAAGGTTGGTTTCCGGCAGCACAGACAAACATCAGCATCATCCGTGTAACAGCAACGCGATGGGTTTGGCACAACATGATCTCCAACGCTTGGAACAAACAAGGAACTTGACAACAACGATGTATAGCACATTACCTAAGTATAAACTTTAAATATCTAAAAAATAGGCAGTCAATAGAGTTCATCGTTTTGTAAAGAAGTAGCCCTATTTAATTTACCGCTTTCATTATTTTCCTCAAAATCGCTTAATTAATATTTAATAAACTAAATGTGTGAAATAAACAATAGCACAGCAAGTATCAAGACTATACATCAACCTAATCCTAGCCAGTGTATATACACACGGAAATGCTGTTGAATAGCAAAACCTTTGTATGTACTCTGTATTCTAGAAAATGTATAATGCTCTGCTAATAGAGAAAAAAGTTATTAAAAAACTATTCTTATGTATGGGAAAAAATAATGCTAACTTTCCTAAACATTACCCAACATCAACTTTAATAGATAATCCAAAAATAGACATTATTCTCAGTAATCGCATGTTAGGAATAATAAGAATAGCAAAATCTCTGAGCATTATACCTTAACTATTCAAACTGCAACCTTATGAATGTTTGTTACATAACTTAGGCAGCTATCTATTCTCATGGAAAAGAAGCATTAGAAAACTATCTGCAGGAGAAGAAGCCCTAGTAATAAATAGATAGGAAACACGGATGCTGAATTATCGTGTCCAAAATTGTTTCTTCTAGTTGAGTAGGCAGCCAAGCCAAGCAGCTTCCCGGAAGTAAACAACTGGACGCACAAGGCCAGCTTAGTACCTACTAATTCTATGAAGGTGCCACCACAGTCGTACTAGAAAGGTCCATAGACATTGCAACTTTGGCACTAACTAAAGTAGATGTAGTAGTGATAAGAAAAAAAGTCTCATAGAAAACACTACTAGCTAGCGGACATAGAGTAATGAAAGGTATCCTTACTCATATGCTAGCGGAGACATACATAAGGATTTGATGAATATTATAGACAGTAGGGTGTAAATATGAGTTATAAATATTGATGCTATAGTGGACGAGGCTCTGGTCCAGCGGCTGGTACTACCTACACACAGATCAAAAGGTCACTGGCTTCGAATCCTAACAATTTTGAACTGATGAGAAAAAATACACCGATAGATGATGTCTATGAATTAAATTGAACAATGTACAAAAAAGAACCTAAAGGAAAATTTAAATCAAAGATAAACATAAGACTGCATTTTTAAGAACCTTTATTACATTTTTATCAAATCTTTTGTAATTACGAGCAGAAGTAATATGATAAAATTGTGACTTTCGCAAAATTGGGCACTATATATTGGTAATCATGCAATTTACAGTATGTAAAAGTAAAATCAATCACATTTAATATAATAGAAAATTATCTATCTCCTTTAAAAAAAATTCTGTGTTTATAAATACGTGAAGATTGCCATCAATTTGCACAGCTAATGCACTAAAGAGCGCATATTATAACATAAATGGAAAATGCCAGAAGAAACCTAACTAAAAACAACATAATATGTTTTATGAATAACCCTCTAAGACAAGCACGCAATTTCATCAATTCAACTAACAACAAACTTATAAACAATAGTGTAGGTTGGGTAATTTGTCTATAACGTAATTAATGTCAACTAGGACCAAGATAATACAATGCAATTTTAGTGTTCAAGTTGATTAATACTGACGTAACGACAGGAGACTTTCACAACCCCTTCTATTCTTAATTGAGACAAAACTTTTCGACATCACTTGCTTCCTCCTATTAGTAAGTAACTATGTCAACAAAAGAATGTAGTTTAGTATACAAAGAGGGACGGACTAGTCGTACATCTCCCCCCCCACCCCACTTGGTAGTATGTGATGGAAGGAGTGCTCACTAGTAATTAAAAAGTGAACGTTGACCTAAGCAACTAATTGCTTTGAAAAGTGCAAATGACTAATAAAATCCCAGGAGAACAGACACTGAGCTCTGCCAAGAAAAAATAAATCATTATTTATTCAATTAGTTTCTAGAACTACATAATTTGTTTTTGAAACATTAAAACAATCCCATCGATTGCAATACGTACGTAATATGCTTCATATTTCTAGGTCGGTCATAAATAGTTAAAAGGTACTCAATATAATACTAACAAACATACGAGGTATTTGCAATCAATTATGAGAGATGCACATCAAACAACAAGAAGCCAACCCCACCGGGGAATCTGGACATGAATCAGTGGCATCTTACATCATATTCAATACGTCACTTGCTACTTCTGCTCAATTTACCCTTCTAGCACCCCCTCCCCCACAGTAAATGTCGCTTACTCAAAATAAATAGGACAACATTCTAAATACTTTCAATCCGGCAAGGTCTTTTGCTCCCCTTCTATATTCCTGACCAGTCACATTTCCATTGCCAATCAGAAGAGGGCCTTCTATTTTATTCCTTCTCAACATGTTACCTATTTTCAATCTTTTCTGGTTGTCGAAGCTGTCAGATTGAAGTTGGGAAACTCTGGGCTTCAGACCCAATCAAAAGGACCTAATTTTCCAAAAATAAAGTATAACAAAAGTCGCCGGCCTGTTACAAATACACTTGAACTCAATAAACCACGGCACGAATTTAAACAACCACCAAACTAAAATGTATTAACAAAATATATGTATATACTAATTGGACAATAAAAACATGTACTATAAGACAAACCATAGAATAGTCACCACCACTATGCTGGTTAACGCCATAGATATTACTCGTAGTTACAGTTCGTCGTTAATAGCACTACCACCTCTTATTTCTGTGTGTGTGTGCAGCAAGCAGCCAGCCTGTCAAAGCAGAATACGAAGCGAGGTAATTTTTGTCATCGACTTTACCAACAATAAATAAAAGAACTCTTCCTGGTGAGTGCACAATGGAATTCATTATTGAGATCAAAGCCTAAAGACAGTCATAAATCTTGTGCGACTTGAACAACTAACGTACAGATCCAACCAAAACTTGGCATATATTCAGATCATGGCTCACACACAAGGTTAATCAAATCGATAAGTAATAGAAGTAGGCAACATGTCTTGTGAATGCGTTTTAATTATTTCTTCATTAACTGAACAAACCAGTTAATTAAAACACTCCATGTGTTCCACCTACTAAGTCAACTATTAGCAACAACTTTAATTAAAAGTTTATTAAAACAAAATTAAATTAATAAAATGTCAAAGTATTAGATCAACTTGCGTCCATATTATAAACAAAAGATAAACATTTTAAACATCTGAATATTAAATTTCCTCAAATTGTTAACTCCCGATAAAAATGATAACTTTCTTTATTACCGAAGGAATCCATTGTACATAAGCTAAACGAATTTCTGACCTTGTTACCTTTTTATTGATTCAATTTTTATGTAAGTCTAGCCATAGCTATAAATAAGAAATGAAAACACCAAACAAAGTAGAAAGACACTCACTCACAAAATCTGCAATATCTACATCGTGTAAATTTAAATTATCATCATAAGTTTTATAAAAAATTATTTCGACATTTAGACATCCGAGCATAGCTTGTTATATTTTTATTGTTCATTTCAAGTAGGGTTCATTTGAAATTATTCTTTTCCAATTATTCTGTTCCAATTGCGTTGTTAAAATAAAACAGGCATATTTTAATATAACAGTTTCAGCACCCCTATACTCAAATATATTCTTAAAATAATTTATAATTAAACATTTTCTTATCACAAATAAGTTGAACATGTTACGATATTTTCTACAGTTCCTGTGTCTATCAAAATTTGGCAACCTCCATTTAATTCATCCAGGTAGAAACAAACTTCGCCTGAGAACAAAATTGTGAGTTAAATGATACATAGAAATTCTTTGTCTCAGTTTCTATGGATTAAAATATTATACAAAATGTTCAAAGGATAAAAAAGATCGACACATTCTTTATTCAGGTAGATAGCCTATAGATTACATAATCCAGAATTAAATTTCGAATCACACATTCCTAGGGAAATAACTGAAATTAGAAACTTCAAAAGCGTCAATTTCTATCCATTGGATGCCTAATGACTCATTCAAGCAATCTTCTGTTTCAACTGAACAAGTTTTCAAATTTATTTCAGTTTAATTACAAAAAGTATTAAGAAAAACAAGGTGTGATAACTGATTACATGTCCTTTTAGCACGTAGTATTATCTATCTAAGTTTAATTACATGATAAATTAATGGAAATACAAATAAAATGAATGTGATTTCAACATGGCAAAAAATATCCATTTATTAATATCCGTTATTGTAATTTAGCATGAATCACGGAGTAAAGATAATACTACACATACACATAGGTATAATTGAAATATAGCCATGGACCAGGGTTTGATCCATACATTCATGAGCACTGACTTGGTCTACAGTTGATAAAAATACACTCTCTTTTAAACTTAATTAATTATTTCCACTTTCTACATTTCACACACACAAACACTCTTAGACATATTTAATCAACGTCATTGAAGATGTTGATTCTATTTATTATTAAGAAAATACTTCATATTACACTAAAATGTATTTCACCTCGAGGGAAATAATTGATTTCGATTTTCAACTAAATTAAAAACTCATGAGAGTCTAAACTACAAAATCGTAATGAATGAATGATGTAGACACTACTAGATATGATGTGGCAGACATTCGAACATTACACTACATACACATGCATATGATAAGAAGATAATGGAAAATTTAATTAAATTTACTCGTCGGATGAGATTTCTAAAACTGCATATTGTGTATGGTGGATGTTATATGAAGGTAGGTACATACATACAGAATACGTAGCTAGAAATAAATTTAACATAAATCATCGCCCTCCCAAATAATTTCTAGTCATAATGTACATAGTTTCCTAGTGCTATGTTCAATAAGAAAGAAATAGAGAATCTATTGGAAGTGTGGACATCGATTGACATTTCTACAAAATGTCTGAAAGGAACACAAACTGACAAAACAAGTAATAATGTATTAATTTACAAAAAATGACCGCGGTCACAAGTTCATAGCTAAAAGGAGGTCATCAAAGCTGTCCTCTTTGTAAACTGAAATGCACAGACAGTCTATAACAGCTCGATCACAAAGATACTCCCACAGCTGAGCAATACATATACACAAAGAAAATAAAAAAACATTCCTGTTGCTAAATACAATAAAATAGCCTCTTACATATTCAAGTCAAACAACTTTGCAATTCATTCAGACCAAAAAATCGAGGCAAACAAAAAATATATCAAAATTATTTTCCAAGAATAATAACAGTAGGTGTTACAAAAATACCAGGACCTGCTTTGACAGCGTGAGTGCCCTTTAATAAGAAAACAGGCTTCAAAGTACTTTTTTGTCAATAGCTTCTTCTTTTTCTTTTCTTATGCAAAATTGGCAAATTTTCTTTACTTCTATGCTTTGATATG
>JAUYWI010142860.1:0-19881 GCA_034780595.1 Parotoplana pacifica | reverse complement strand
AGATTGAGCGAGTTAGCAGGAATATAAATGTATTTAGTTTGGATCAATGGGACAGTCTTATTTCTTCTGCCAGATGTACTAAGCCTTATAATGTTGATCGGCTTGATTTTTGTTTTGATTAGCGAAGAATCCAACAAGAGTTACTTGGAAATAATATTTGACTTACTACAGATGAGCCTGCAATGGTGTCTCAGGCACGCTGGCTATCTTTGAAAAGAGGTTCCCATGATGATGATATACCTAATAGTTGAAATTGCAAACAGCTATGAAAATAAATATCTGAAGAGAATATCATGTAAGCGAATTCCCCGATCAAAAGCCATCATTTTTAACAAACAAATGCGATCAAATTGTATGAGCTCTGAAAAAAAACTAATTCCACAACAATGTCATCATTTTTACATGAATTTGGAAGCCACTGACTCTGTGGTGGACTACGTTGAGGGAGCTCGTGAATAAATTTCTATTTGATTATTTTTATGATTTATGTTTTAAAGACTATGTTGAGGGAGTTTCATTACATATGTATTTAGCTATCGTACCTATTCGCTCCACACTAATTGGTTTCGTACCTTTTTGTTGTATACCCATTTATCTATGTATGGTATAGGTTTGGGTCCATTGGAATTATTTTATGAGGTGTTTTCTGTATAATTTACAAGAAATTTATATATTACGTTTCACAATAAGATATTAGAAATGCCTTTTGGTGCATTCGACAGGTTGAGTTCAATATCAAAAATTTAACATATAACTTTCGGTACTTACATTGTATCTTATAACCATTAATTATATTAGGTCAAGTTATTGAAATTGGTAGAGTATTGAATTCATATGACAATCTAATTTAATGGTATTTTGTATATTAACATACTAAACATTAGATGCAGGTACTGTCTTCTGAATGCGTGAATTTTGCTTGATAATGTCCTAGTGAAAAAAACAGGCACCTCATTTAATTTGTTTTGATTTACAGTAATTTTATAATTTTAGCTAAATATCTTCAGATTGATCATTCTTTTGTATTGCCTTATTTGTAATGACTTTGTTCATCAATTTTCTCAGACTCGGTCTAGAACTTGGTAACTATTTTTTTAAATATTATTTTCAATTGTATATGTTCATTGTATTAAATTAATGAATTAAACTTATGCAGTGTAATACATCTGGCTCTATTTGATTATTATTTATCTTTAATGTTGTAAAGATTATGTTGAGATACGATACTTATTATATATTATGGTGAGATACGATACTTATCTTATTCTGATACAACTATCGTAACTTTAAAAATCGATACTTTATGAGAACCAGATGGTCGCAGGTTTCACAATTTTAGGATTGGTATATTCACATATACATATGTACACAAACATAATTATTCACTACCAATATACTCACGACTTTCCTATCATTTTAAAATTATACTTTTAATATCAATTTCCATTCGTAAAACTTTAATCTCAAATTATGAAAAATTACTAAATGTGAGTTAAGATACTTGAACTTGATACTTGAACTTGTACATATGTACTAGTGAATGGCAATATCTAAATTTTTAAATGTCAACACTAACAACAAGTAATACTTGTTATTTAAATTCCAATAATGAGTTTATTTCTCATCTTACCAATATTAATAATAGTCCTGATAGCTCTATCATTTAAAGTTATTTTAATAATGTTGTTAGTTTAAATAAATTTTATGATGATTTCCTTGATATTACAGATCAACATTTTCATGAAGCTTTTTTTATAATCATTAGTATTAAAATAGATATTTTATTATATGTAATGGTTTTTCTAAAATAACATACATAATTGTCTCCAATTATTATTCCTTTCTGACAAGTGATAAACAATTTAATTACATACATAATTAAACAAATTATTGATATTGACAGTAATCTATTTTGTCAACAAACAAATAAAGATAGATTTTGAAATAATTATCAAATTGTTACACACATTCTATCACTTATAATACTCTCAATTTCGCTGTTTATTAACTATTTTAATCAATAGGTTTATTGATTCTAATTCTGGGTGAATTACTAAAAACTGCAGTAATGTATTTGTTCGTAAGTTTATTTCTTATAATAACCACAATTATGATTTTTTTGTATTATTTGTCATATCGGTTCTTCAATCAACCATGGTCAATTCATTACATTTCTTACATAAGGAACATTGTTGGTATAAATGTAATGATTCCATCATCACTAAAGTAGTTTTTGATTTGCTTTTTAATTCAACTAGTGCTTATTTAACCTTAAACATTTTGAATAATAACAAGATTAGGGGAAGCGTGACGGTTGTGTACATACAAAACTTGCTAAAACTCACCGCGGGGGGTCCGATGTCCCGCACCATATTTCTTGTTATTGTTCTGCATTTAATAATAATAATAATAATAATAATAATAATAGCTTTTATTTATTCAAAAAGTGTCATTTTGTAGTGACTAACTAACTAGCTATATATCAACATATTATATATTTTAATTCTTAGTTCACACTGGAGCCATCCAAGAAGTAATTTCTCAATTAAAAGGTAAAATTTTACAATTGAATAGTGAGCTATTTTATCTTACATAGTTTATTTTTTTATTTTAATTGATTTTCTATAAATGGCAATTCTCACCGGTATCCTGATAATTATTTTTTTTTCAGTTAACGGGTCAGTCTTAACGGATGATTATTTAGCTCACAAAGGTAAACTGTTGAAGCTATTAATTATTTAGACGGAAATAACAATATCTTTTGACAGTGTACCCTAGATATTTGTTTTGTATTCCGGAAATCATGTCAGTAATATGAATTTTCGAAACCCTTAGATAAAAAGCTATTTGATAATCTTCTAGGAAAAATATTAAGAATCTTTCCTGTAGAAATATCTAGTTTGGAGTATAAAAGAAAACTAATAACAGTTTAAAACCTCAAAAGAAACTACAGAATAAAAAAATATTGCAAAAGAAATATTGTCTGTATTGTGAAATCCTCTAAAACAAATATCTAGTTTAGAATTTTCTAGTGCAATATTGCTTACAATCTTACAGATAAATAACTGGTTCTCAACAAATTCTAGTTAGAAAATATTTACTTGTGATATTTTAGAGAACTAATCTACTTTAAAACTTAATTAAAGAAATATCCAGTACGGAATTATTAAGTGAAATCTTTGGTTTAGAATTGTCCAGGGAAGATATTTACTTCAGAATCTTCGATAATAAATATTCTGTTAGCAACTATTAGCAAATAGCACAAAATGTTAGAAGTAATTTCAAATATATAAACTTCTAAAACAATTATCTAGTTTAGAATCTATTAAAAATATCTAATGAAGTATCTTTTAGAACAGATATTATTTTAAATGTTTTTATGTATTATTTTTATATATTATCATATTTTTCTTTAGTTATTAGTGCACAAGTGGAACCAATAACAGGCCATCTGATTGTTACTTGTACTATATATAAGTAAAAATGAAATTCAGTGTTAGCGTTCCCATTTTGTACTAATAGCTAAAGAAGAATATACTAATTTAGTTCTTAAACAGTAACATACATTGAAACTCTATCTCCTATCCACGAAGAAATACATACTAATAATATTCTTTTATGTAATTATTTTAATAACGATCTTACCGCTAGTGAATGGCAACACCAAGAAACAATTAATACATATTCACAAAATACCTCAAAACCTCACTAGTGGTCCCATAGTAAGCAAGATCAATTCCGTTACATCTAAACTAATCCACGTTTTACACATAATTATCAAATATTTTACAATAATTCCCAGCTACATGGCAGATACGAAATACTTTCTTTATAAAATTGACAATTTGACTACATAAAATCATACACTTAGATTAATTACATCGGTCAGAGTCGTCTTTATACTTGTATTCCTAATGCCTTAGGTCTTGAAGCCATTTCTACACAATTTATACTTAGGGATCTTACAGTTATTATAAAATGTAATATCTTCACCTGGAATAAGCGCTATTCCAAAAAACTAATGGAATCGCCATGAGCCATTCTCACAACAGATTACATAGAAATTCTGTTAAATGATAAATGTATTGCTGAATTCGAAGAAGAAATAGGTAATTTCCATGGATTTCATGATGATTGTTTTTTAATTTGGAAGAATAATTTCGGTGAATTCAACAAAATTACTTTTATCCTTTATGAAATTCCTCAATTATTTCAGATACTTTTGAACATATCAAGTTTGAATTTCCTTCGCTTGATGTACTATTATACACAGCAAATAACAAAATTGAAACTGATTTATATATCAAACTTACAGATTCCGATAATATACTTTCATTTAAATCCCATAATCCTAAATATAAACTTCGTAATATACCAAGTGTAATAGTTAAACAAATCTATACCAAAAACCAACTTAAAATTCTCAAACAGACACTTCTGAATGCCAAGATCAAATTAAACTTATCGATAATGCCATAAGTAAATATTATAGTGGTACACATTTTAAGACTAAAAACTCACATTCTGTTTATCCTGTAATCTTTCAATATAATACAAATAGTGTTAATACTGTATCTACATCTGCGAATCTATTAACACTCTCGCTCAGTATCCCTGTACGAGTAATATACTGTATATTGAAAAGTATGCTTATCCATTTATTGTGTAAAATGTAAAAGTTTTATGATTTTAAATATAAGGTAGCTCGTTGTAAAACATGTCCCAACAGTTATTAACTGACATGTAATATTATCCAACAGGAACATGAACTCTAAAAGTCGTAACATAATGAATTTTTTAATTTGTAATGGATGTGCAAATGGTTGGACAAACTTTTAGACAACAAACTAATAACCCAACATATACTAAATATTTTAAATTGTAATTGACATTTTCATTTCTGTAACTTAGACTTCAAATCTGTACCACTTAATTTTGTAGAACAATATTTCATCAATATCTTAAAACCTAAATTAAACATGAACTCTAATTATTTCAATGTTATTTTATTCATTGGATGACAACATATTTTTGTATATCTCTGTTATAACTAATTATTCCAGAAAGTTTCAATCTATAGTTAATTAGTATTTTGAATTATTGGTATTATACCAAATGAAAATAAATAAACCGGTTTTTGTATATATTCATATAACTACTTTCTAATTTATTTCGTGGAACATTTTTTAGAATCTTCCATGCGGAAATATCTATATATGTAGTACAGAGCATACAAAAATACAGTTTCAAAACTTCCAAAGAAAACCATATATTTAATACAATTTATCTCGTGCTGACCTTTCTGGTACAAGCACATGACATACAATCTTAGAAAGAAATATCTAGTTCAAAATATTCTATAAGAATTTATGCTGAAAGTATTTCACAGTAAATATGCAGTTTAGATATTTTAGAGGATACTTATTGAAAAGAAATTGATTCAAGATTGTGAATAGGAAATATTAAATTTGGTATAATTTAGAAGAAATATTTGACTTGATATTTTTCATAAAAACATTCTAGTTCAGAATCTTCAAAAGCAAATATAGGCTTAGACAATTTTGAATCTCCTAGAAGGTAGTACATATTTGGTTTAGAATCTTCTATAAGGAATATATATCTTTGTTATTACATATTTCACTCTTGAGATATTTATTATGTAAAATTTGATTTTTTTAACCTTATATTTATTTTAATTGTTAGCTGGCTACGGAGCTCTCTGGGATGTCATTTCACAATTTGAAGTTAATATTTCAAAATTAATGTGTGAGATATTTCATTTTTTATCGTCAATTATGTTTTATTAGATTTTCTATATATGACAATTCTAAGTGATTTCCTCATAACTTTTGATGTTTTTAAATAAAGACTCAAAACTAACTGAATATTATTTAGATTTTATGATAAATGTATGTAGTTCTTTAATTAATGAGACCTAAATGTCAATATAGTTTGTCTGTACCTACTTCATACATACTGGTTTCTTATATTTCTGAAAAAAGGTCAGGAATATACAACTCATTTAGAAACCTTTGATGATATACTCTTATCTATTTGAGAATCTTTAGTCAGCATCTTCCATGCGAGAATATCTAGTTCAAAGTACAAAAGTGGAAATATAGAGTAACTAAACTTTTAGACAAATTTCTTAGAGAAATATCTAGTTTAGCATCTTCTAAAAGTAATTTTTATTAGTTAATTTGCTATTGAAATGTTCAATTGAATTTCTACAAAATGAAAGAAAGGTTGGGTTTATATAAAAATAATTTTGTATCATTAACAGTTTTTACTAACGTTTCATTTCTTTTAATTGTTAGCCCACAACGGATATCTCAAAGGTAAACATAGCCATGTAATTATTGAGACGAAAATTTCAATAGATTTTGACTGTACATATAGTTTTTTTATTCTTTAAATAAACACAGGAGATCATTGCTATATTTATTATATGTCAAGCTATATGTTGTCAATTAAATTAAGCTATACATTGAAATATTACTTTTTTATAGAAAATTTTTGTCAATTACAAAATCTATGTGAAACTTCAAATGGTAAGATGACCAATTAGATTGGTGCAGAAATAAACCTAAACCTTATCATACTAAAAATGAAAAACCCAGTAAAGCAAGAATGAATAGAAATTCTGCGTACTTTAGTGTAAACTTTTTTAGAATACTGTAGAATACATAATTATCTAGTTTAAATTTGCCATGCAAATATCTAGATCATCTCTTCACAGAATATTGGTAAGCTCAATAATTAAGAAGCGTCATTTGCTTAACCCAGTACTTGTATAAAGTCATTTGGAGAGCTAACAAAGTTAACAATAAATTTGTCCTAAAATATTAGACTGTACTTACATAGTTAAAATGTTCTGCTTAGATAAAAGTTTCGATTTAGGATTCACCGGTAAAACCTTACAAATAAAATCTACAAAAGTCGTGCTTGTGAAGAATTCGTATTAGAATATTTCCATTTAATATACTGTATTTTAAAATGGAAATTAACAAATTATCATTTAATAATCTTATCTGAAAACTTCAATAATTTCATTTTTCTCATATTTTACCACTGAGTATGTAATTTTGAAACTCTAGTAATGAAATTGAAATTTTAAAATGTATGATTTCAAGATAATATGTTTATTAATACAATCTCTCAATTGCGATTCATTCACTGGACTTCTTTAGAAACATACTTTTAAATACATTTATGTTTTATAACTTTTTAATGTGAAACGTAGTTTTGCACTAATGAATACCAAAATGCAAAAATGTAATTTATAGTCAATTACTTCACACATACAGTAACGTCCAACTGCGAAATAAATGTTATATTCACTAACAAAGCGTAGCAGAACCAGTCTCCAATTGAATACAGTTTGTCATATTTGTTTCAGCGAACCATTCCAAAATGACATGTGCATTTGGATACAAAATATTCAAGGTATGGCATGAACAAAATGTCGCTAGCAAGCAACACTTTGAATTACAGATAATATACATTTGCTGGATCACTCCAATTAAATAATGCTATTAATTTCAACTATGTATGTTATTTTTAAGGGCAATTGTTATAAAGCCCAACTGTCAATAAAAGCAACGTGGAAGGAGGCTGAGAAGATTTGTGTTGGGTAAGCAAAAAATAAGCTGGATATATGTATACAAATTAAATTTTTAGAACATTTTCCTTGTCTTTAATATAAACAATATAAGAAGGTTATTTCTAGATATTAAATCTTCTACATCATTTGGCATTTTTAATCTTGTTTATAAAAATGAATGTTTACAAATAAAAATGGAAGCCTTCTTTTGAAACTTGACTGAATTCTTTGTATTAACAACTTAAAGAGATAAATGAAGGGAAAAGTTGCAGACACTTTTATGAGTCAACCCAACATGGAAATGGACAACAGAAATCTCTAAATACACCGTAGAAACCTGATCTGAAGCATGCCTAAGAGAATAATGCTCTCATAAAGCAGAAAGTTTTTCCGAAAAATGCCGCTTCTTAAGAAATACCATTATTCCATTTTTAAGGTGGGTAGCCTTTTATGCCAAAACTGCAACAGCGCGGAGGAAGAGAATGGAGAGTATCTAAGCATTGCTTGCTCCCGTTTAGAAATAAAGACGAGAAAGAACTCTGACGACCCAGGACCCAGCTTTGAGTTAATCTTCAGTAAACCACCAAGGATGATTCAGTTTCTGCAGAGATTTGGCCGCGGACAGCGGACGGCCGGGGCTCATCGGTCAAAAATTAATAAGAAGAAGTCTATATGTAGTTAATTTATGGTTGTCATTTCACATTATTGAGTTCTAGAATTTTATAGGAAATATACAAATAATTACCGTTTGTATGCAAATGTGACAAAATTCAACAACATTTAGGGAATTTTGTTTTTGTCAAATAAAGACAATATATTGAATCCTAAGCTACACACAATGATAAATAACTTTAATCGCATTATGGTAAAATAATTAGTTTGTAGCCAATCATCTTCCATTCTTTAGTCTCGGTGGACACCTGGCATCAGCAAGAAATGAGACAGAGAACGTAATGCTTGCCTCATTGATTCCAAATGGCCGTAGTGGCTCCTTCTGGATTGGGGCCACCGATGACATCAAGGAGGGCCAATGGACGTGGGCCGCCGGAGGGAAAGTGACCAAAACATTCTGGAATGTTGGAGAGCCCAATAACATGTAAAGTGGAGAGGCAGCAATTACAAACAGCGGGAAGCCTTGCAGCTAAGAGTCCTACAGAAATGGCACATAGAGCTTCATAGAAGTGTTAACTTTATTCTTTTAAAAATAGTGGCCAACAAATTACATGTGTCACCTTTTGATTTATAACACAACTATCTATGTTTCTGTGTTTTATTTTAAACTATTACAGAAATTTGGTAAATGCAGAAGAATTAATTGAGTAAATATTAGTTTTAAAAGCACTTTCCTGATCGAAATTTTAATAACTTTGTCCGGTCATGCATGAATGAAAAGTAAAAACGGTTTGATCATTTTTATCCCATTTCTTATATCACGTCGTGCATAAATATTTGTTGGTTTTCTTCCAGACGTTATAATCAAACCACTGAAGACTGTGTCAGCATTAACTTCTGGTCAAACACTCCTAAATTGTGGAACGACTATCTTTGCAAACACCAACTTAACTTTATATGCATGATCCCAGGTGGGTGTGGACATCATACAACAAATATCTTCATCTAACCTATCTAACTATCTGCTTGCTGGCATGTCCATGTCTATGGATTGCATTTTGTGCACTGTCTCCCAATACCCGCCAAATCCTTAAGATCTGAATCTGGCGCTCTTACAATCCGGTTAACTGGTTTCTTTGGTTTTGCATGGATTTTGTTTCCATAAAGTTGGCCTTCAATGACTGTTTTGTTCTAAATATGTGACCTGTCCAATTTTTCTTACACTTGGAAATTGTATTTATATTAAGTTTCTTCTTTCATTGTTATCCGATAAAACTATTTCATGTGCCTTCTTGTCTTGCCAGAAGTATTTTTGCTTTCTGCTTCATATCCACATTTGGCTGCTTGGATTACCTTCTTGTCGCTGTTATGTAGTGTTCCCGTCTCTCTACCAAAAACTGAAATATGTACGGGATTAGTGTTCTCACTATTTTCTTCCTAGTTTCTACTTTCAGACTCCTGGATAGAAAATCTTTATTTAGGTAAATGTTGTCTGATGTCTTCCATTTCATGAAATTATTTCTCCCCAATATTTATAGGCCTAAATGGTTCAGAATAGTGAATATTTTAGATTTATAATTGACTTTTTATGAGTTGTTGTATACCATTTACAGTGTCTGATTTTGTACCTTGATGATCTGAAAATTGTACTTACCACATTATTGAGGTTATTGAATGCTTTAATCATCTTTGGTTCCATATAGACCGAGAAAGTGGTCGTATTAGACATCTTGTTTTACTCTTTGTCCAATCTGCGTTGAATCTGAGGTTTCAGTGATGCAGAAGCATCGTCCGTTCTGGTCAATTGTTATTCTTTATCCATTATCCATGGTTTTTGAGTTTACCTTCTTGTTGTATCCAATAGTTATATTTGCTTCTTTCGTTTTTTTCATGATGTAAGTTCCATTTGCCATTTAGGTTATGATGTTTCGTTGTTGTTAGTTGCTGTTCGGCTACTAAACTGGTGAATTGCTTCGATGCGAGCTTCAGAATAGCAGCAGGATTTCGATATAGCCTCTATATAGCCTCGATGTAGCCAGGGCTCATTATGCGTATATTATCTTCTTGCAATGTTGTCTTTGTCAATAACAATTGGCAGAAATTCACAGTCGTAGTCCTCTGGCTGTCTTGTACCCAGTCGAAAGTTTCTATTGTGTTCTTGCCCAACGACTGCAATAGAATTAACTTATCTTTTATTTGGAATCACTCATAATATTTTCGATCCAATCCTACATTTCTTTAATTTAGTTATATTTGTGGTCTCCTTATGGCATCTCCAAATGTTTAATGGTTATGCTCAGTGGATTTGCTTCAAATGTGATGATGTAACTCTGTCACTTTTCTGGACTGCCTTAATAATACCTCCAGTCTTGTCTGTCAATCAATCATGATACCCATTCGTTTTAGTTGTTTATTGCCGCCTGTGTAGGTTATTCTAATGGCCTAACTAAACTCAATCCTCATGACGGGACGGAGGTGGGTTTTCTAGTATGTCAGTAGTTTGGCTGTCAATCAAGAAACGACCGGCTACATCCCTCGAAGTCCAGCTGACAACCCATTCGGCTACGGGCGCCTCAAGGGTCCATTATCGGCTAGAGAAAATTAATACTGACAAAGAAGATCGCAGCTTTTTTTATATTTTTTCTTCGCTTTTCACAGCTATACGAAATTCTACAAAAGTGTTGATTATTCTAGGCAATAGCAGACATTGTAGATCTCATGCTTGCCTACGTAAACAGATAATGCTTTTTAGAATAATCTATTTTGCTCTATGGGTACATTTTGTCGTACTTAAATAATTTAGAGGATACTTATTGAAAATAAATTTATTCAAAATTGGATATAGGAAATATAAAGTTTGGTATATTTTAGAAGAACTATTTGGCTAAATATTTTTCATTAGAAATATGTAGTTCAGAATAACGAAAAACAAATATACGCCTAGATAATAAGGAATATTTTAGAAGGTAGATATAAATCTATATTTAGTTTAGAATCTCGTATAAGGAATATCTATCTTGTTATTATTTTGCTCTTGAGATATTTATTATATAAAATTGATTTTTCTAACAGTAGATTTATTTTAATTCATTCTTAGCCGGTTACGGAGCTCTCAAAGATGTCATTTCACAATTAGAAGATAAGATTACAAAATTAAAATGTGAGATATTTAAATTTTTATCGTCAATTTTGTTTATTAGATTTTTTATATATGACAATTCTAACTGATATCCTCATAACTTTTGAATTTTTGTATAAAGACTCAAAACAATCTGAATATTATTTAGATTTTATGACAAATGTATGTATGTAGTTCTTCAATTAATATGACATAAATGGTTTGTCTGTACCTACTTCATACATTCTGGTTTCTTATATTTCTTATGTAAAATCAGGAATATACAACTCATTTAGAAAACTTTGATGATATACTCTTATCTATTTGAGAATCTTCAGTCAGCAACTTCCATCCGAGAATATCTAGTTCAAAGTATACATGTGGAAATATAGAGTTTAGAAACATTTAGACAAACCATCTGATTATGAATAGTTTAAAGGAGAGATATATCTAGTTTAACATCTTCTAAAAGTAATATTTATTAGTTATTTGCTATTGAAATGTTCAATTGATTTTCTACAATATGAATGAAGAGTTGGGTTTATATAAAAATAATTGTATATCATTAACAGTTTTACTAACGTTTCATTTCTTTTAATTGTTAGCAAACAACGGATATCTCAAAGGTAAATATATATAATTATGTAATTATTGAGACCAAAATGTCAATGACTTTTGACTGTATGTACATATAGTTTTTTTCGTCTGGAGGTCATTGCTATATTGGTTATAATTCAAGCTATATATTGTCACTGATTTTATGCTATACATTGATTTTTTTCCTTCTTTATAGACAATTTTTGTCAATTACAAAATGTGTGTGAAAGTTCGAAAGGTAAGATGAGATTATTTACTTAATATAGAGCGCATTATAAATGTCGAAAAATAAAAAAAAATTAAAATTAAATTAAATTGCTGCAGCAATAAACGTAAACCTTAACATACCAAGAATGAAGAACCTTAGTAAAGCAATAAGGAATAGAAATTCTGTTCAAAGTTGTTAACAGGAAGTATCTACCTCAAAAACTTTTAAAGAAAATATTTAGTTTAAAATCTTCTAGAAATAAAATCAAGCTGGGAATCTTCTACAATACATAATTATATAGTATAAATTTTCAATGCAAATATCTAGTTCATCTCTTTACAGAATATTGGTAAGTGCAAGAATTAAGAAGCGTTATTTGCTTAAGCCAGTACTTCTAGAGAGTAATCTGGAGAGCTAATAAATTTAACCATAAATTTGTCCTAAATATTCAATTGTATTTAGTTATAATTATCTGCTTAGATAAAGGTTACGAAATACGATTCACCTGCAAATTCTCACAATGGACAGCCAAAAAAATAGTATTTACATAAGTCGTGCTTGTAATAAATTCGTATTATAATATTTCTATTTAATATAATGTATTTTATAATGTCAATTTACAAATTATCATTTAATAATCTTATATGAAAGTATTAATAATTACAAGTTACTCATTGATCACCGCTGAGTATGTAATTTTAAAATACTAGTAATGAAATGAAATTTTAAAATGTATTATTTTAAGATAATATGTTTATTAATACAAAGTCACAATTGTAATTCGTTCACTGCAAATCTTTAAAAACATACTGTTAAATATATTTATTTTTTACAACTTTTTGTAATGAAACATAGTCCACCACTAATGAATGAAAACTATAGATTACTTGGTGCAAAAATACTAGATAAAGTCAATTAGTTCAGACATAAAGTCCAACTACAAAATAAATGTTATATTCACAACAAATGCGTAACCAGTCTCCAATTAAATACAGTTTATCATGTTTTATTTCAGAGAACAATTCCACACTGACATGTGCATTTGGATATAAAATGTACAAGGTATGGAATGAACAAAATGTGGCTAGATAGAAACAATTTGAATTACAATATAGTAAACATTTGCAGTATTACTCTAACTAATGATTTTAGTAATTTGAACTATGTATGTTATTTTGAAGGACAATTGTTACAAAGCACAAATGTCACTAAAAGCAACATGGAAGGAAGCTGAGAAGATCTGTGTTGGGTAAGCATAAAATAAGCTCGATATATAAAAATCCAATTTTTAGAACATATTCCTTGTTCTTAATAGAAACAATATAAGAAGGTTATTTGTAAATATTAAAACATCTACATCATTTGGCATTTTAAATCTTGGTTATAAAAATGAATGTTTACAAATAAAAACGGAAGCCTTCCTTCGAAATTCGGCTGACTTTTTGTAATTGATAACGTAAAGAGATAAATGAAGGAAAAAGTTAGAGATGATTTTCTGAGTCAACCCAACATTGAAATGGACAATTGAAATCTCTAAATACACCGTAGAAACCTGATCTGAAGCATGCTCTCATCAAACAGAAGGTTTATACAAAATATTCGCGCTTCTTAGGAAATACCGATACTCCGTTGGCAAGGCGGATAGCCCTTTATGCCAAAAGTGCAACAGCGGGGAGGAAGATGATGGAGAGCATCTGCTTGCTCCCTTTGGGAAATGAAGAGAAGAAAAGCCTTTGACGACCCAAGATCCAGCGTTGAGTTAATCTTCAGTAAACCACCAAGGATGGTTCAGTTTCTGGACAGATTTGGCCGCGGGCAGCGGATGGCCGGGGCTCCCCCGTCCAGTATTAAGATGAAGAAGAAGAAGAAGAAGAAGAAGAAGAAGAAGAAGAAGAAGACGTGTATGTAGTTAGTTTGTGATTGTCATTTCACATTATTGAGTTCTAAAATTATGCAACCAATATACTAATATTTACGGTTTGTATGCAAATGTGACAAAATTCATCACAATTTAGGGAATGCTCCACTATAATATAATGGAATTTTATTTTCGTCAAATAAAGACAATGTCTTGAATCCTTAGCCCGCTACACATAATAATAAATAACCTTAAACGCATTATGGTAAAATAGTTAGTTTTTAGCAAATAACCTTTCATTCTTTAGTCTCGGTGGACACCTGGCATCAGCAAGAAATGAGACAGAGAACGTAATGCTTGCTTCGTTGATTCCAAATGGCCGTCGTGGCTGCTTCTGGATTGGGGCCACCGATGACATCAATGAGGGCGAATGGACGTGGGCCGCCGGAGGCAAAGTGACCAAAACATTCTGGCATGTTGGACAGCCCAATAACAAGTAAAGTGTAGAGGCAGCAACTACAAACAGGGGAAGGCATGCAGCAAAGAGTCCTACAGAAATGGCACATAGAGCGTCATAGAAGTGTTAACTTTATTGTTTTAAAAATAGTGCCCAACAAATTACATGTGTCACATTTTGATTTATGACACAACTCTCTATGTTTCTGCATTTTATTTGAAATTATAAGAGATATTTGGTATATTCATAAGAACTAATTGATTAAATATTAGTTTTAAAACACTATCCTGATCGAAATTTTAATAAAGTTGTCTGGTCACGCATGAATGAACGTAGAAACGGTTTGATGATTTTTGTCGTACATTAATATTTGTTGGTCTTCTTCCAGATATGAGAACTGTGCCTGCCTCAACCACTGGACAAAAACTCCTCAAAAATGGAATGATGGTGGATGCAAATACCCACTTAACTTTATATGCATGATCCCAGGTGGGTGTGGACATTATACAACAAATATATTCTTCTAATCTGTCTAGCTATCTGTTGCTGGCATATCCATGTCTATGGATTGCACTTTGTACACTGTCTCCTAATACCCGCCAAATCCTTAAGGTCTAAATATGGCGCTCTTACAATTTGGTTAACTTGTTTCGTTGGTTTTGCATGGATTTAGTTTCCTGAAAGTTGGCCTTCAATGACTGTTTTATTCTAAATATGCGACTTATCAATTTTTTCTTACCCTTGGTAATTGTACTTAATATGTTTCTTCTTTCATTGTTATCCGCCTAATTGGGGCACATTGGGGAAAGCCATTTTGCCCCAATTAAGCGAATGCCCCAGTAAAGCGGACATCACTTTTTTCGACTGCTTACCTATGTAAAAGAAAAATTGAAAAAAACGAAATTTGAAAAAGTACGTATATCTTTTATTCCATCTGACCCCTGATTTTGAGCAAACAGATTACAAAATTTACACTCTTGTACCAGGTAACTGACTACATTCATACTGAGAAATTAAATAGACGATTGTATGTTAAGTCATTTGCTATCCAACTATGTAGTGCGCTGGGTTGAACAGCTAGTGAACACTAGTGAGTGGAAAAATTATTATGTCACCACTATATTGATGATCTCATGCTATTTTTATATATTAAATTCATTCAAATCAGGAATCTGCCCCAATTAAACGGATTGTTGTAGCAATAAACCGAATTATTTTTGAAGATTAGATATGTAAATGATTCTGTACTTCAATAAATGCCCAAATAAAGCGGCTGCCCCAATTATCCGGTGCACCAATTAAGCGAGCGGATTACACTGTATTTAAGATTTATAATTGAGTTAATGTTAGTCACCATGATTTTGTATAATGTAAAATTAAATGGACAAAAGATAAAAAAATATAATGTTAAATAGATATTTGGCCAAAGGTTATATCAATATAATTAACAATGAATAAATTTAAATATCAAGTCGACAATTCCAGAAGTAATAGGTAGGCAAGACATAGATCAAGAAAAAAATAAACATAAGATAATAGAAAGTAATTACTGGAATTACTTTCTATTTCTTTATGTTTATTTTTTACCACTTTGACTGTCTGATTTGGTCCGTTGACGATCTGCAAATTGTACTTGCCACCTTATTGAGGTTGTCGAATGCTTTAATCATCTTATTTTCAATATAAACCGAGAAAGTGGTCGTATTAGACATCCTTGTCTTACTCTGTCCAAACTCCGCAGAATCCGCAGTTTCACTGATGTAGAAGCATCGATTTTTGTAGCCAATTCTTATTCTTTATCCGTTATCAATGGTTTTTGAGTTTAACTTATTGTTGTATCTAATGGTTATATTTGCTACTATCGTATTTTTTCCATGATGTAAGTTCCGTTTGCCATTCAGGTTATCATGTTTCGTTGTTGTTAGTTGCTGTTGGCCTACTAAACTGGTGAATTGCTTTGATGCCCTTCAGGATAGCAAGCAGGATTTATTTACGACATTTTTATCTTCGACGGATGTCAATGTAGCCAGGGCTCAATATGCGTATATTATCTTTTTCCAATGTTGTATTTATCAATAACAATTGGCAGCAATTCATAGTCGTAGTCCTCTGGCTGTCTTGTACCCATTCGCAAGTTTTCATTTTGTTATTACCCAACGACTGCATTTCAACCTCCCAATAGAATTAACTTATCTTGTTTTTGGAAACACGAAAAAGATGTTCGATCTGATCCAACATTTCATTAATTTCGTTATATTTTTATTCTGTTCATGGCATCTCAAATTATTTAATGGTTATGCTCAGTGGATTTGCTTCAAATGTGATGATGATAACTCTGTCACTTTTCTGGACTGCCTTAATGATCCTTCCAGCGTGTGGTCTGTCAATCATGACACCCATTCGTTTTAGTTGGTTATTGCCGCATGTGTAGGTAATTCCAACTTGCCAACTAAACTCAAACCCCATGAGGGGACCGAGGTGTGCTGTCTAGTATGTGAACAGTTTGGGAAGCATGTAAATCAAGTAACGACCGGCTACATCCCTCGTAGTCCACCTGAAAACCCACTCGGCTACGGGCTCCTCTAGAGTCCATTATCTGATAGAGAAAATTAATAGTAACAAAGAAGATCGCAGCTTTTTCTGTAATTGTTTACTCGAATGTGACAGCTATACGAGAATTCTAGAAATGTGTTGGTTATTCTGGGCAATATTAGATATCGTAGATTATTTTGGGATGCAGACCATCTCATGCTTTTGTCATGCATTTTTTCGTAGTACCTTTTCACATTATGACAACGATGGCAGATTGTGTGAAGCTGGGTCTTTTCTTCTGAAAAGAAGTCTACAAAATCTAAATACGACACAAAATCAAAGACCTATCATAAATGCTAACTCAATTTTTATTGTGCTAATGGCAATATGTTGCCAAGACTTGAGATCAACGCTATGAACTTTGGTTCCTCCATCGTGGAACTTCATAATTGTACCATTTTGGTACACTGAAATAATTTGTAATTTTTATTTTAGCATTTGCACTTTGCTTTAACCCAACTACTTTCTACTAATCTCAACTATTTTCTTTTCAGCAAACTAAGAAGTGAACAGTGCTGGTGAAACCATATATTTTGACAATTGTCACAAAAGTTGACATTCTGAGAGTGTATTTTCAACTTTGTTATCATTCAAAAATGTAAATTACTGTATTGAAATAATAAAGTCTTAATTTTTTTATTTATTAATTTCAACGCTGCAAATCGCAAATTCGGTGGATCGTTAAAAATAAATCAACCAAATTATTAGAACACAAGTAGGTAATCCTTTTTCAGCGTAATATAATAGAATAGCGGCCCCTCCAAAAGGAAACTACTAGATTAGTGAGTGAAAACCTTTTATGGCAAATATTGTTATTACCAGAAAATATTTGTCATTGATTTTTATATACACACCGCTAGTTAAAAACGCCGCCTCCATACAAAATTACTGTAAAATAAGAAGTAGTCAATTACATTGAAAGTAGTATAATTAAATCAATACATGGGGGCCCTGAAATGGATATCCTGTTGACCTGATAATGAATGTCACAGAAGGTTTCAAACGTTATCTTTTATTTATGAAAATTGATTTGCTAAATTATATTAAGAAATTCCCTATTAATTTATATAATATGTTTGTATTTTGGTCACCTTAACAATATTTTTATGAATTCGAGATCCTTGGTACAAACCTTCCAAGAATCTCCAAATAGTCAAGCAGAATTGACGTGTGTCTTTGGCCAGCTTTCTTTAAAGATCCATCCAAATAGTTGGCATCGAGAATTGACAAGTCTAGGGCCTGTAGGGACTGAACCAGAGATCATTAATGGCAGCCAATTTTATATACCATGTCACAATTAGAAATTACATTAAAATTCCTGAATGAAATACTATCCCCTAACATTCAATTCTAAATACCTACTATTCAATCTCTATGTGGGTGAATCTGGAAATATTTTCACTAGCTAATTTTAAATGGATGTAACCCAAAAACATATGGAGATAGAGAGCGGATTTATTATTCTAATTAATCCAGACAAGCACGATAATATTTGGTGTTAGATTCAAAATATAAAAGTGTTTCGTGTTGCAGATACAATCTTCAGAAATTTATTATAAAAAGTTAAAAAATTGTATACCCAAAATAACGATTCTCAAAACTTTCCCATATATTTCCCGGGCACTCACTTTATAGTCTGTTAACATATTATTTAGTATCTACGACATTTATTTTACAATAATAAATAATAGCCTTGCCTAAAACAACCCCCACGAGTAATTGCACCAGTTCAGCAGATATGGCACAATGATGTTGACATGAGGATGATTCAAAATATCTATAGAACAATGCCAATCCTGTCGTCAAACTCAGTCGAGCTAGGAGATGTTACGGTTGACATTGACACTTTTTGTACACAGGACGTCTTTTTAGCTTAAAAAAGATATCTTTACTATTGGTACTACAATTAGGTTTAAATAAAGAACTTTTCAATATTATCTCATACTTTCCCATATTTTCACAAACAAATTCTGTCAAATCTAATTTCAAAACACTTATTCTGGACTTTTATAACATCGTAGTTCCTATCATACAAGACATACTTTTTCTTCTGTTGTTTTGTTTATTTCGGCTAGCGAATCGTAGTTCTTCTTAAATCTATTTCGATCACGCTTTAATTTCTAATCGTCTATTCTAATCAATAAGGGTTATTCGAAAATACCTCTTCTAACAAATATATACTCAAACACATTGTTTTCTACCAGCCTATCAAATTCTTGGTCAATTGGTTACTTTAATTGTAATAATACTTCCTGTATTTGATGTAGGTTCTTGTTTGTTTTTAATTCTGCTTCTGTTGTCTTCCGCCTTATAATCTAACATTGTTTATCTTATCTCTTGTTATATCTGTGGTCCGCTATTTGTAAATTTTAAATGGTTTCTCTTAAAGAAACTTTGATTTCTAAATGTCATTTGTTCTCCAAATAGCTCATCTTGAGCACCTGCTCCTTTTACTTTACCTCAACATTCGATAATGACTTTTAATCTGTGATCTTCAATCTTTTTAATGTAAGCCTTTTGTTTCATCTAGTCTTATTTTTAAATCTAAACTTAAATAATTTTGGCCTTAAAACGTCAAATCATGCAGGGCTTTAAAATCCTCTCTGTACTACATCGAGTCTTTCACTGGTTATTCTTCGCCTAAACTTTCTATAATTAATGAGCTCAAATCCACTTGTTCCATCTAATACCAAACATCCTTATCTACGGACAACAATGATCTAATTAATTAATTTTTATTCACCAGCAAAGCCACTACGAGACCGGTTTCGACCTTTTTAGGTCTCATCAGTTGTAGGTAGGCTCGAACCTGGACTGTCAGCATGTTGGGCCAGTG
>JAUYWI010142749.1:0-19882 GCA_034780595.1 Parotoplana pacifica | reverse complement strand
TACAAGTGTTGATGAAATGTGGAGTGAATCTGATGGGCGAATGGTATACAGGAATGCTATGTCTAGATGTAGATTCAAAATTTTTTTACGATGTGTCAGATTTGACATCCGTGCAGAAAGAATCCAAATGATAAACTTGCTCCCATTCGCCGACTTACTGATATAATTGTGACAAAATTTCGCTCATCGTATCGTGATGGCGTCAACGTAACAGTTGATGAAAAACTGGTGACATTTCTGGTATGTGCTGTTTCAAAATGTTTTTGAAAGACAAACCTGGTAAGTACAGCACAAAACTGTAGATATTGGCTGATTCAAGCACTTCATACTGCCTCAATATGCAGGTTTATCTGGGACATACTACTCCACAACCCGAAATTGGTCAGGGTTTAGAATTGACTGACTATATATCCGGAAGTGGTCGTCATATAACAGGCGACCATTTTTTCACATCGTTGCCCTTGTGTCAATCACTTCTTCGGCGTAACCTTACCTACTCTGGAACTCTACGGAAGAATAAACCTTACATACCAGAATACATTCTTCCAAACAGAAGACGAGAAGTACTTTCGAGCAATTTTGGGCTCTCAGATAATGCAACTATTGTATCGCATGTTCCGAAAAAAGGAAAATCAGTTGTTTTGCTCTGATCACTTCACAAAAGCAACAACATCTCTGATATTCAACAAAAGCCAGTTGTGATATTGGATTATAATAAATCAAAAGGTGGAGGCGATACCCTCGACCAGCTTATTCGCACATACAGTAGTAAACGGAAAATAAATCGGTGCCCTCTCAGTCTGTTTATTAGGAATCTGTTAGACATAAGTTGATACAACACTTATGTTCTTTTTCATCATGTACACCCAGCATTCAATGAGGGAAAATCCCACAAGCATCGACATTTTATAATTCAATTGGCGAAGTCACTTTTACCTGCTCAAACTAATCGGTATCCAACAATTCCTGCTATTAGAAATTATGGAAGGTGCAGCGTTTGCCCTCACAATAGAGATAAAAAGACACGTGATGTATGTTTTCGTTATGAAAAGCGTGTGGGCAAGGATCATTCTTTCCATGTTTGTCAGAACTGCATGTAAATTCCTCTATATTTTGCTACTTTGGTCATGACGTTACGTTCCTTTTTGTGACTTTAAATATGTAGAGACCAATATTTAATACTGTTTACTAAAATTAATTACTATAGATTGATTTCTTATTCTGCAATAAATGATTTATTATTGAGGTATATATTACCCTCCAGCCAACAATGGAACCACAATTTGTAACCCACCCATAAAATGTACAGGATCATCAGATCACCCTATAAGTTTAGGTAATTTTAATCCATATTAAGTTAGGAAAAGTCATAAAGTTTCAACTCTATAGATCAAAAGGTTTTAAAAAAATTCAAAGTTAAACACATTGGGGTAAAATATACCCCACTGGCCGTTGAGGCTTAAGAAAAATATATTACTAAATTATGATTTCTATGTAAATTGTTATTTCAATAATAACAATAACAAAAACATTTGATATATCTATAAAATGAATTTATTTTTGATTGATTTTGAATGTTGAATTATACATAATATATTTTTCTTCATTAATAGTATTAACAGTTGTTTGGAAATTGTAATGATTGAATCTCTGCAGTACAAGCTGCGGTGTTCGTTCGGTCAGAAGAGCCATGGCGTCTGCGACAATTCCAGCAGTTTGTTAAAGAATTTCTAGTTGCAGCGCAGTATAGTTTTTTCAGAAGTCTTGGAAAGAGGAAAGGCCAGTTAGTCAAATAGAAAGATCCAATTATTTTACAGAAGAAGCAATTGAAGTAGACAGTTGGCTGTCTAAAAGACGCCTTGGTCGTATATGAAACCTTGATCCAACATCAGTGTCGTCTTCTATAGAGGTTGGCTACCATGATCCGCCACTTTTCTCTGTCTTGCACCAGTGTCACTGCTTGAAGATAAGTTAGACCTGTCATTTTTTTGATATCGTCTATCCATCGTCTAGGGGTCGCCCTCTCTTTCGGTTTCCTTCTACACTTCCTTCAATAACTGCAGTTGATGCGCTTCAGCTATGATCAGGTGTCCGAAGTAATGAACTTTCCTTTGTTTAATCATTTTAAGTATCTGGCTTACTTTTGCCGCCAATTGTAGAACCTATTTGTTGGTCTTTATTTTTTCGTATGACACCTTGAAAATATTTTGATAACCCCACATCTCGGCATTCGTTTTGTTAGTTCTAGGTTCTGTTTTATTGTTGTTAATACGGCTCTTGGCTTTATAAAGTTTGCTTTAGCTATTTCTATTCTGGTTCTTATTTCTTGCTCACACTTTCAATCTTCAGTAATAAATTTTCCGAGATATTTGAAATTTGCAAGGTGTTCAAAGATGTTTCCATTTACTTTGATGTTAATCTTTGGTCCTTTTTCTCTTGCTATCAGCATTGTTTTCGTATTTCTTGAATTCATTTTCAAGCGTTTGGTCTCACTGTTTTTGGCGACTTTATCCACAATTTTCTGGAGATCTTCTTCTGAGTCATCTGCATATCGCAGATCATTGATATTGATTCTTCTTATTTTGCATCCTGGCAAATGGTCAATATCATAGAATATTTCTTCGGTGTAGAGGTTAAATAGGGCTGGAGAAATTACGGAACCTTGTCTCACGGCTCTTTTTATCGGGATAGGCTTAGAGAGTCCATCTTCTTGTTGTATAACTGCCGATTACTTCCAATAAAGGTTTTGAATTATTCTGTTGTCTTTAGAGTCTATTTTGTCCTAGCGGTTCATAATTTCACTATGAAATACTCTATGAAACAAATGTATATTGGTTTGTTGGCATCTAAGTACTTTTCAATAATGACTCTGAGATTGAAAAGTCCTTCTCATGTTCCCTTTTTTGGACGAAAAACGGTTTGACTGTTATTGATTTTAATGTTTTTTTTTCGACAATAACTTCTAGAATCAACTTCATGATAAATGGTTCATTAGGCTTATAGTCCTGAAGTTGTTTGCTACATTAAGTATTGTGTGATGTGACCAGTTTGGTAGATATCGTTGCACAATGTGACTATAATTTCAATTGTCTAGAGCTTTGAGGCATTTTGACAGGATTTCAAGTATACCGGGTTGACTTTGTATTTCATATATTGGAGTACTTTCATCACTTATCCTTTTGTGTTGATGTATTGTTCTCTCTCTTCTCTGTTGGAATATTCGTATAATTATTGGATCTATTTTGTCCATCGTTATTCGACTAGTTAATTTTCCAAAAGTTAATCTATTTTGTATTTGTTATACAGCCGTTCTTAGTTCTAATACCCATTTTTCGATCGGTTATAACATTGCTCTGTTGATGCACTGCCTTTAAATTGTGTGGAGTTTCGAGTTCTTCTATTTCTTCACATATCTCTCATTACCGCTTATCTTTTGTTTCTTTACAAGCCAATCTTATCGTCTTTTCCATTTGCTAATATTTTCTTGGATGTCGTCGACCATCCACGCTTGACGGTGTTTTCTCTCTGGTTTTGGGACGGTAGAACTTGAACATGACTTCAACTCTCATTCACTGCTTTCCATTGGTTGTCGATATAATCTTCTGTAGTTTGATCATTCTCTTCTGTTTTTAGTAGAGCATATTTGTTTCTTATCTCTAGATTGAATAACTTATGTATGTTTTCTCTGTGTAGCTTATCTGTATTTATGTTCTTCCTGTTAGTTTTCTTAATTGGGGTTTTCAGTTTAATCTGTATTTTCATAACTAAGGGATTTTGATCGGTATTCATATCTACTCCCGGATAGGTGATAATGTTTGTAACGCAGTTTCTGTATCTTTCTTGATTCTAATACAGACGATTTGATACTTGTGAATATTTCCCGGAGTCTTCCTCTGGGATGCTGTTTGTAGAAAGTGTTGAGGGTAATCAGTGGTTTCTCTTCGAAGAATTCCATTAGGCGGTCTCCTCTGTTGTTTCTGTTCCGAAGTTTGTATTCTCCAACAACTTTGCCACTTTTCCTATTCCAATATCTGCGTTCAGATCTCACATAGTCGCGATTTGTCAAACGGAACCTAGTTATTATTGGTGAAAATGATTTTATACTGTGATCGTTGTCAATAAATGACATGGTGACGTGGAGATCTCCACATGGAGATGGACACAAACAAACTGAGAACAAATATCTGGTTTTTGTTGCTGTTTCACTCATTTGAGTAATGCATAGTGAAAACCTTACTCAAATGGTTGTATCTTTTGCTCAAAATGACATTCTGATTGAAAATATGTGTGAGCCATGACAGCACCGTCCGCATATATCGTGGGAAAGCTTACAATTAATGGGCCTTAAAATATTCTTATTATTAATAAGACAGTCGCCATAATTGAACATTCAATAAATTCAGCAACACTATTACACTAAGTTAAATCTCTGCGAAATATTGGAACAGCGTTACTTTGAACCACTAAATATATTTTAAAGCTATATACTTACACACTACGAGGTTAGAAAATAATACCCTCTTTTTACATGCCGTGATTTCCGGTGTAAAATTTACGTGTTTATTCTACCAGCTCCTGTTCCCATCACGACACCTGCTCCGAAACCAACAATAACATTGGCAGTATTAGACGCCGCCAAGCAACCTCTTCTCAATTCCAGCAAAGGGGCGGCTTCTGTACGTTGTTCAGTACAAGGAACAAAAGATAATCAAAGAAGTTCACCAATTATCCAGTGGACTTATTATTTAAAAAATAGAGTCGGCAGCGTCAATTCAAATGGCAGCACATTCTTGGATCTGACTCAAATAACAAACATGGAAATGAAACTACCGGTGTGTTGCAAAGTGAATTACTATTCTCCAGAGGTGGACGCTTTGTTCGAGTGCATTAATATTATCAGTGAGTCTCTTTAAAATAAATAATAACAAAATCTCTAAAATGTCAGTCATTATTCATTTTTGTCAGTCAATCAAACTTTTTATTAATGTTCTTATAATTAACATAACATCATTTAATGTGTATAACAACAGCTACTTCTTTGTAGAGAAATTAGTAAACTGGATTTTAGAGTACATATGTAGAATGAACTATTTATTTAAAACATACCTACATACGAAATGACAAATAGAAATACAAGAAGAGACTTAGAAGAGAATATTAATCCGAAATTATTTTAAATTTAGTGAACTAATATTGACAAATCAACCCCCCCACTCAGGATATCTATACTCAATTTTAGTTTAGGTAAGGTGTCGCACGCATCTGGATCTATAATTAATTTATTTGACAAGTATTTCAGCAGGTACCGACTTCAGTGTCAGAGGTTATAAATAAAGTGATTTCAATGAATTTAAAGTTACTGTTAAATACTAGAAAACGTTGTAAGAATACATAATAAGTAATACAAAGTAGCACAAGTAAGTACAAATATTCGATGAGTAGGTAAATATTGAGATCATTGTTAAATGTGCAAACTACTATTACCTATACAGATACTCATAAAGTCCTTTTAGTAGAGCCTTTCCATCATCTTCCTTTTCTGTTTAAAGGGTAGGTTATAGTGGCAAATATCCCAATGTAGAACCAGAGTTCAACTTTGTCTTTAAGTCCGCTTCTATTAATGACTCCTTGACATCTTCATGTTTGGTGTGTGTCTTGAAGGGACATTTGATGTATAACTAATTCTAAATTTCTTCATTTTAGTATATTCCTGTTTTCGGCATCTCCTTAGATATCTGTTGATAAATTGGGTTATCCGTTACTCTTAAATCTAATGAAATCGTTCTGGATGGAGTTCTCTTTGTTGAATGGTGTTGTTGATCTTTTCTTGACTCTTCTCAATTTACCTTTGACAATCACTTTAAATACAATGATATTGGGTGGATAACATTTCGATCAGCTTGACGAATATTTTGTAAAGTGTTGTAAAATTATACTTATCTGTCAAAATTATATTTCTGAATAAATGGATCAAACGTGAAACAAAAAGTTTGAGAGCGATTGTATGCGACAGGTTCCTATAATTGTCATTCTCTGATGCCTTTATTTAAGAATCAGTTCTTCTAGATGATCTTGAAGTAACTAGCACTAATTTATTTAAGACATACGTTTAGAACTGAGATTACCAGTTCCCATACCATGTTAAAATGTAGCTGAGGCGTCACGATTTGTAATTAAACGTCAAATCCTGAAATTCACTCTTGAAGTGTCGAATGTAAAACTATTTGTAGATCAACAAATTATTGATTGAAATAAAATTCTTAGATTTACGGTAATATTCCATGACTATAGATTTAAATTCAAAAAGATTTTCGGCGTTAGTTCGATTTGTATGCGACAATTACCGATGTAATAGTATGTGTCCGCTTCTATTTAGGACCAGCAGCATTAATCAAAGAAATTATTTTGTGTCAGAATGCGCAAGAGACTTTGCAGTGCCCTCCTAAATCTGAATTGAGAGTGCTTGATACACGATTTGCTAAAGTAACCCAATGCTCACAGACTATTTCTGAACACTGTTTCTCAAGTTCTTTGACTGTATTTGTTCAAAATGAAAGGTGGGTGTATTATTAGTTTTCTGTACAAAACTTGTACTGAGTGCTCTGGCGAAGAGGCTGTATAATTTCATATAAAATAAAATAAAAAATGTTTTTTCAATTTGGTTGTTTTGAAGGGTGTTTCGTTGATGATTATTTCATTTTTTGCAGATGTTCAGTTGCAAGTGGACAATGCACATTGAAGAGAAGTATGTTCCAGAAGCCGTACATCCGAGATATGATAAACAGTAACATCCCGAAGACGTGTTTAAAAGACGGAAACTTTCCATCACTTCTAGTGAAATATGCGTGCATTCTATAGATGCCACAAATATGACAACTATGATAAATTATCATGGCCTTGACATTGCAAATTTTTTATTAAATAAATAGTTTCGGAAAGTTTAGAAAATTGTTCTTTTAACATTATTATTTTGAAAGCTACATGTTCTATATTTTTTCATTAAATGATGATAAAATTGAGATCCGACAAATACCACTACATAATCATTGAAATTGAAACCCCATGTTTATCTAGTTTTTTTTGTAAAATACATAGAAAGGTACATCAATATTAATAGTTCTTATTTTATAGCCCAAAAAGGGCAAAAAGTGTGTTAGCTCAAACCATTAAAAGAAAAGAAAACGTTAGCATCAATTATTTTACTTACGATAAAATCAATAAATGTTAACAAATATTTTCCTAACAACATTAACAATAAACTGGTTAAAATATTTATAGCCCATAAATATTAACAAATATTTTAACTATTTTGATGTTAATGTTGTTAGGAAAATATTTGTTATCATTTATTGATTTTATCGTAAGTAAAATAATTGATGCTAACGTTTTTTTATTTCTTTTCTTTTTTTGGTTTGAGCTAACACACTTTTTGCACTTTTTGGGCTATACATACAATAATTGTAATAGTTAATATAAACCTTGAGTAAAAACCAAACTTTTTTGCCGGAGCTTATATATATATACAACGTGACTGACTGGTTATATAAAATTATTATATTTATTATTCATAAGTAATGTATAAATATATATGTAGTACGTAATGGTGGTACGTATGTATGTATGTATGTATGTACGTATGTAGTGGTTATTATTTACAGAAGATGTTCAAAGTGTCCTATTAATTGCCGAAAGACATGTCTGTACTCGTTTAACAACATTTCTGTAACTTTCTGCTGAACATCTTGTTGGAAGCTGATGATTTCAGCTCAAATAATATCTCTCAAGGTTTGCAAGTCTATTCAGTCATTTCAATAACGTGAATCTTTTAACTTACCCCCTTGAAAAAAGTCCGGAGGGGATAAATCTGGTGAACGTGGAGGATATAATCCTATGCTAATAATTCTTGTCCCAAAGTATTGCATTAGAACTCTCATTGTGCTATGGGCCGTATGTACCGTTGCTCCATCTGGTTGAAACTAAGCCTTTTCAATTTCAATTTTAGTTAAAGTTTCGACAAATTGTTCAATGAATCCCTGGGTACACCTCAGCAGTAACTATTTCATTAAAATAACAAAAAATTATGCGTCTACCTAAGACAGCTAACCACACACTAACCTTTTCAGGACGTAACGGTTTCTCTATCACTTCGTGTGAATTTTTGATGACCAATAATGAACCAATCCTCATCAGTCCAGAAGAAAACATCCACAAAATCTGGTTCTTTGTCCATAACCTCACTCAACCAATCACAAAAAATATGCAATTCTTATAATCAGATTCAAATAAATCATGACAAACAGAAATCTTGTAAGGATGAAGATGGAGAACATTTAGCTATTAAACGAACGTTTGTTGTTGGTATACCAATGTGTTTAGCAACTGCTCTCAATGATGTATCTGGTTAATTCAAAAACTGATGCTGTACTTGTACTTCAGGAATCCTTTCATCTCCCAAAAAAGATCTGCCAGAATTTTCATTATTATCATTTATAACTGAACCAATTCTTCTAAATTTGTCCATCAGTCTTTGATTTTGAATTTGCTAGGCTTCATTCAGCATTAGGATTCAGAATAGCTAATGTTACTTTGGCCCTTGCAGAATTGACAGTTTTAAAATAAATCTCATTTAAAGAAACTCTTGAGAACAGTATAGACCACAAAGACGTAGTATAATTGAAATCTGTGAAAGACTATCATAATTTTGTTCATGCTATGCAGATTCAAAGAAAGTTGATTAAATTATTAAATAATTAGGTATCCAGATATTATTGATAAGCAATTGATAAACTCATCGACTTAAATAATATATAGATTTATAGCAATAGGAATATCGGTATTAATATGCTGTGCACAGCATAGAGTAATGCACAGCTTCTCCAACGGAGACCTTATGACAGGTATGCACACGTTGCTTAAGATTTTTGAACACCATTTGAAGGTTACTCTCATACACTCGTCCCTTCAGTGAACCCCACACAGATAGTAATCTGGAGGACTGATGTCTCGAGGCCAAATTCTGCTGGAAATTCTCCGATCACCGAAATAGTCCTTCAAGAAAGTTAGTGTTGCATGAGCAGTGTGAGATGTGGCCCCATATCCTGTTTAAACCATCTATGTTGAATTTCACGAAGATTGAGTTCAGCTATAAATACGCTATTACTCTGTGGCTCTGATAGTCTTCTCGAAAAAGATTGGACCAATGACACGTTTACGACTTATGGCACACCAAACCCCAACTTTTCTGTGATGCACGTATTCGTGAGGGTTTTCTATACTCCATAAACGTGTGTTCTGACTGTTAACGTAACCGGAGAGACGGATAACCATGCCTCATCTGAGAATAGGGTTACTTCAAGAATGTTCCTCGCCATTCTGTTCAATAAAGTTCTGGAACAAATTGCAGAAGGCAACACGAGACTGTTGATCACCCTCCTTCAACTGCAGCGCACACCTTATACGTAATACTCTAAGGAAACTGGACTTTCTGGCTTAGCCTTCTTACAGATTTGTTTGGAGTCATTCGAATTTTTTCATCAATTTCTAAAACCTTTTCTTCCGAGACTGATGGCCTCCCAGTTCTGTGAAAATCAGCTACACTACCAGTTTCGCGGAATCTGGTTATCAAATTTCGAACGGCACATCTGTATCTGGGAATTGATCACTGAATTTCTTTTGCACAGTATCAGTATATTTACCGTAATTTCGGAAGACGTGTTCAATTAAAAATATTCTTTCTTCTAATGTCAGTACCATTATCAGAATGTAAATGATTAAATAAAGCAAAACTGTTTCCTGACAATGTTATAAGTGAATATTAAATGAAGCCCAATCTTTGATGAACATCGATCAGCAAGTTTATCGATCGATTAAGCAATAATTAGCTTGCAATTAGCTTGCAATAAGTGTAGATTGAGAGAGAGACGGAGATATTCTACTTACACGTGTAAGTAGAATATCTCCGTCTCTCTCTCAATCTACACTTATTGCAAGCTAATTGCAAGCTAATTATTGCTTAATCGATCGATAAACTTGCTGATCGATGTTCATCAAAGATTGGGCTTCATTTAATATTCACTTATAACATTGTCAGGAAACAGTTTTGCTTTATTTAATCATTTACATTCTGATAATGGTACTGACATTAGAAGAAAGAATATTTTTAATTGAACACGTCTTCCGAAATTACGGTAAATATACTGATACTGTGCAAAAGAAATTCAGTGATCAATTCCCAGATACAGATGTGCCGTTCGAAATTTGATAACCAGATTCCGCGAAACTGGTAGTGTAGCTGATTTTCACAGAACTGGGAGGCCATCAGTCTCGGAAGAAAAGGTTTTAGAAATTGATGAAAAAATTCGAATGACTCCAAACAAATCTGTAAGAAGGCTAAGCCAGAAAGTCCAGTTTCCTTAGAGTATTACGTATAAGGTGTGCGCTGCAGTTGAAGGAGGGTGATCAACAGTCTCGTGTTGCCTTCTGCAATTTGTTCCAGAACTTTATTGAACAGAATGGCGAGGAACATTCTTGAAGTAACCCTATTCTCAGATGAGGCATGGTTATCCGTCTCTCCGGTTACGTTAACAGTCAGAACACACGTTTATGGAGTATAGAAAACCCTCACGAATACGTGCATCACAGAAAAGTTGGGGTTTGGTGTGCCATAAGTCGTAAACGTGTCATTGGTCCAATCTTTTTCGAGAAGACTATCAGAGCCACAGAGTAATAGCGTATTTATAGCTGAACTCAATCTTCGTGAAATTCAACATAGATGGTTTAAACAGGATATGGGGCCACATCTCACACTGCTCATGCAACACTAACTTTCTTGAAGGACTATTTCGGTGATCGGAGAATTTCCAGCAGAATTTGGCCTCGAGACATCAGTCCTCCAGATTACTATCTGTGTGGGGTTCACTGAAGGGACGAGTGTATGAGAGTAACCTTCAAATGGTGTTCAAAAATCTTAAGCAACGTGTGCATACCTGTCATAAGGTCTCCGTTGGAGAAGCTGTGCATTACTCTATGCTGTGCACAGCATATTAATACCGATATTCCTATTGCTATAAATCTATATATTATTTAAGTCGATGAGTTTATCAATTGCTTATCAATAATATCTGGATACCTAATTATTTAATAATTTAATCAACTTTCTTTGAATCTGCATAGCATGAACAAAATTATGATAGTCTTTCACAGATTTCAATTATACTACGTCTTTGTGGTCTATACTGTTCTCAAGAGTTTCTTTAAATGAGATTTATTTTAAAACTGTCAATTCTGCAAGGGCCAAAGTAACATTAGCTATTCTGAATCCTAATGCTGAATGAAGCCTAGCAAATTCAAAATCAAAGACTGATGGACAAATTTAGAAGAATTGGTTCAGTTATAAATGATAATAATGAAAATTCTGGCAGATCTTTTTTGGGAGATGAAAGGATTCCTGAAGTACAAGTACAGCATCAGTTTTTGAATTAACCAGATACATCATTGAGAGCAGTTGCTAAACACATTGGTATACCAACAACAAACGTTCGTTTAATAGCTAAATGTTCTCCATCTTCATCCTTACAAGATTTCTGTTTGTCATGATTTATTTGAATCTGATTATAAGAATTGCATATTTTTTGTGATTGGTTGAGTGAGGTTATGGACAAAGAACCAGATTTTGTGGATGTTTTCTTCTGGACTGATGAGGATTGGTTCATTATTGGTCATCAAAAATTCACACGAAGTGATAGAGAAACCGTTACGTCCTGAAAAGGTTAGTGTGTGGTTAGCTGTCTTAGGTAGACGCATAATTTTTTGTTATTTTAATGAAATAGTTACTGCTGAGGTGTACCCAGGGATTCATTGAACAATTTGTCGAAACTTTAACTAAAATTGAAATTGAAAAGGCTTAGTTTCAACCAGATGGAGCAACGGTACATACGGCCCATAGCACAATGAGAGTTCTAATGCAATACTTTGGGACAAGAATTATTAGCATAGGATTATATCCTCCACGTTCACCAGATTTATCCCCTCCGGACTTTTTTCAAGGGGGTAAGTTAAAAGATTCACGTTATTGAAATGACTGAATAGACTTGCAAACCTTGAGAGATATTATTTGAGCTGAAATCATCAGCTTCCAACAAGATGTTCAGCAGAAAGTTACAGAAATGTTGTTAAACGAGTACAGACATGTCTTTCGGCAATTAATAGGACACTTTGAACATCTTCTGTAAATAATAACCACTACATACGTACATACATACATACATACATACGTACCACCATTACGTACTACATATATATTTATACATTACTTATGAATAATAAATATAATAATTTTATATAACCAGTCAGTCACGTTGTATATATATATAAGCTCCGGCAAAAAAGTTTGGTTTTTACTCAAGGTTTATATTAACTATTACAATTATTGTATGTATAGCCCAAAAAGTGCAAAAAGTGTGTTAGCTCAAACCAAAAAAAGAAAAGAAATAAAAAAACGTTAGCATCAATTATTTTACTTACGATAAAATCAATAAATGATAACAAATATTTTCCTAACAACATTAACATCAAAATAGTTAAAATATTTGTTAATATTTATGGGCTATAAATATTTTAACCAGTTTATTGTTAATGTTGTTAGGAAAATATTTGTTAACATTTATTGATTTTATCGTAAGTAAAATAATTGATGCTAACGTTTTCTTTTCTTTTAATGGTTTGAGCTAACACACTTTTTGCCCTTTTTGGGCTATAAAATAAGAACTATTAATATTGATGTACCTTTCTATGTATTTTACAAAAAAAACTAGATAAACATGGGGTTTCAATTTCAATGATTATGTAGTGGTATTTGTCGGATCTCAATTTTATCATCATTTAATGAAAAAATATAGAACATGTAGCTTTCAAAATAATAATGTTAAAAGAACAATTTTCTAAACTTTCCGAAACTATTTATTTAATAAAAAATTTGCAATGTCAAGGCCATGATAATTTATCATAGTTGTCATATTTGTGGCATCTATAGAATGCACGCATATTTCACTAGAAGTGATGGAAAGTTTCCGTCTTTTAAACACGTCTTCGGGATGTTACTGTTTATCATATCTCGGATGTACGGCTTCTGGAACATACTTCTCTTCAATGTGCATTGTCCACTTGCAACTGAACATCTGCAAAAAATGAAATAATCATCAACGAAACACCCTTCAAAACAACCAAATTGAAAAAACATTTTTTATTTTATTTTATATGAAATTATACAGCCTCTTCGCCAGAGCACTCAGTACAAGTTTTGTACAGAAAACTAATAATACACCCACCTTTCATTTTGAACAAATACAGTCAAAGAACTTGAGAAACAGTGTTCAGAAATAGTCTGTGAGCATTGGGTTACTTTAGCAAATCGTGTATCAAGCACTCTCAATTCAGATTTAGGAGGGCACTGCAAAGTCTCTTGCGCATTCTGACACAAAATAATTTCTTTGATTAATGCTGCTGGTCCTAAATAGAAGCGGACACATACTATTACATCGGTAATTGTCGCATACAAATCGAACTAACGCCGAAAATCTTTTTGAATTTAAATCTATAGTCATGGAATATTACCGTAAATCTAAGAATTTTATTTCAATCAATAATTTGTTGATCTACAAATAGTTTTACATTCGACACTTCAAGAGTGAATTTCAGGATTTGACGTTTAATTACAAATCGTGACGCCTCAGCTACATTTTAACATGGTATGGGAACTGGTAATCTCAGTTCTAAACGTATGTCTTAAATAAATTAGTGCTAGTTACTTCAAGATCATCTAGAAGAACTGATTCTTAAATAAAGGCATCAGAGAATGACAATTATAGGAACCTGTCGCATACAATCGCTCTCAAACTTTTTGTTTCACGTTTGATCCATTTATTCAGAAATATAATTTTGACAGATAAGTATAATTTTACAACACTTTACAAAATATTCGTCAAGCTGATCGAAATGTTATCCACCCAATATCATTGTATTTAAAGTGATTGTCAAAGGTAAATTGAGAAGAGTCAAGAAAAGATCAACAACACCATTCAACAAAGAGAACTCCATCCAGAACGATTTCATTAGATTTAAGAGTAACGGATAACCCAATTTATCAACAGATATCTAAGGAGATGCCGAAAACAGGAATATACTAAAATGAAGAAATTTAGAATTAGTTATACATCAAATGTCCCTTCAAGACACACACCAAACATGAAGATGTCAAGGAGTCATTAATAGAAGCGGACTTAAAGACAAAGTTGAACTCTGGTTCTACATTGGGATATTTGCCACTATAACCTACCCTTTAAACAGAAAAGGAAGATGATGGAAAGGCTCTACTAAAAGGACTTTATGAGTATCTGTATAGGTAATAGTAGTTTGCACATTTAACAATGATCTCAATATTTACCTACTCATCGAATATTTGTACTTACTTGTGCTACTTTGTATTACTTATTATGTATTCTTACAACGTTTTCTAGTATTTAACAGTAACTTTAAATTCATTGAAATCACTTTATTTATAACCTCTGACACTGAAGTCGGTACCTGCTGAAATACTTGTCAAATAAATTAATTATAGATCCAGATGCGTGCGACACCTTACCTAAACTAAAATTGAGTATAGATATCCTGAGTGGGGGGGTTGATTTGTCAATATTAGTTCACTAAATTTAAAATAATTTCGGATTAATATTCTCTTCTAAGTCTCTTCTTGTATTTCTATTTGTCATTTCGTATGTAGGTATGTTTTAAATAAATAGTTCATTCTACATATGTACTCTAAAATCCAGTTTACTAATTTCTCTACAAAGAAGTAGCTGTTGTTATACACATTAAATGATGTTATGTTAATTATAAGAACATTAATAAAAAGTTTGATTGACTGACAAAAATGAATAATGACTGACATTTTAGAGATTTTGTTATTATTTATTTTAAAGAGACTCACTGATAATATTAATGCACTCGAACAAAGCGTCCACCTCTGGAGAATAGTAATTCACTTTGCAACACACCGGTAGTTTCATTTCCATGTTTGTTATTTGAGTCAGATCCAAGAATGTGCTGCCATTTGAATTGACGCTGCCGACTCTATTTTTTAAATAATAAGTCCACTGGATAATTGGTGAACTTCTTTGATTATCTTTTGTTCCTTGTACTGAACAACGTACAGAAGCCGCCCCTTTGCTGGAATTGAGAAGAGGTTGCTTGGCGGCGTCTAATACTGCCAATGTTATTGTTGGTTTCGGAGCAGGTGTCGTGATGGGAACAGGAGCTGGTAGAATAAACACGTAAATTTTACACCGGAAATCACGGCATGTAAAAAGAGGGTATTATTTTCTAACCTCGTAGTGTGTAAGTATATAGCTTTAAAATATATTTAGTGGTTCAAAGTAACGCTGTTCCAATATTTCGCAGAGATTTAACTTAGTGTAATAGTGTTGCTGAATTTATTGAATGTTCAATTATGGCGACTGTCTTATTAATAATAAGAATATTTTAAGGCCCATTAATTGTAAGCTTTCCCACGATATATGCGGACGGTGCTGTCATGGCTCACACATATTTTCAATCAGAATGTCATTTTGAGCAAAAGATACAACCATTTGAGTAAGGTTTTCACTATGCATTACTCAAATGAGTGAAACAGCAACAAAAACCAGATATTTGTTCTCAGTTTGTTTGTGTCCATCTCCATGTGGAGATCTCCACGTCACCATGTCATTTATTGACAACGATCACAGTATAAAATCATTTTCACCAATAATAACTAGGTTCCGTTTGACAAATCGCGACTATGTGAGATCTGAACGCAGATATTGGAATAGGAAAAGTGGCAAAGTTGTTGGAGAATACAAACTTCGGAACAGAAACAACAGAGGAGACCGCCTAATGGAATTCTTCGAAGAGAAACCACTGATTACCCTCAACACTTTCTACAAACAGCATCCCAGAGGAAGACTCCGGGAAATATTCACAAGTATCAAATCGTCTGTATTAGAATCAAGAAAGATACAGAAACTGCGTTACAAACATTATCACCTATCCGGGAGTAGATATGAATACCGATCAAAATCCCTTAGTTATGAAAATACAGATTAAACTGAAAACCCCAATTAAGAAAACTAACAGGAAGAACATAAATACAGATAAGCTACACAGAGAAAACATACATAAGTTATTCAATCTAGAGATAAGAAACAAATATGCTCTACTAAAAACAGAAGAGAATGATCAAACTACAGAAGATTATATCGACAACCAATGGAAAGCAGTGAATGAGAGTTGAAGTCATGTTCAAGTTCTACCGTCCCAAAACCAGAGAGAAAACACCGTCAAGCGTGGATGGTCGACGACATCCAAGAAAATATTAGCAAATGGAAAAGACGATAAGATTGGCTTGTAAAGAAACAAAAGATAAGCGGTAATGAGAGATATGTGAAGAAATAGAAGAACTCGAAACTCCACACAATTTAAAGGCAGTGCATCAACAGAGCAATGTTATAACCGATCGAAAAATGGGTATTAGAACTAAGAACGGCTGTATAACAAATACAAAATAGATTAACTTTTGGAAAATTAACTAGTCGAATAACGATGGACAAAATAGATCCAATAATTATACGAATATTCCAACAGAGAAGAGAGAGAACAATACATCAACACAAAAGGATAAGTGATGAAAGTACTCCAATATATGAAATACAAAGTCAACCCGGTATACTTGAAATCCTGTCAAAATGCCTCAAAGCTCTAGACAATTGAAATTATAGTCACATTGTGCAACGATATCTACCAAACTGGTCACATCACACAATACTTAATGTAGCAAACAACTTCAGGACTATAAGCCTAATGAACCATTTATCATGAAGTTGATTCTAGAAGTTATTGTCGAAAAAAAAACATTAAAATCAATAACAGTCAAACCGTTTTTCGTCCAAAAAAGGGAACATGAGAAGGACTTTTCAATCTCAGAGTCATTATTGAAAAGTACTTAGATGCCAACAAACCAATATACATTTGTTTCATAGAGTATTTCATAGTGAAATTATGAACCGCTAGGACAAAATAGACTCTAAAGACAACAGAATAATTCAAAACCTTTATTGGAAGTAATCGGCAGTTATACAACAAGAAGATGGACTCTCTAAGCCTATCCCGATAAAAAGAGCCGTGAGACAAGGTTCCGTAATTTCTCCAGCCCTATTTAACCTCTACACCGAAGAAATATTCTATGATATTGACCATTTGCCAGGATGCAAAATAAGAAGAATCAATATCAATGATCTGCGATATGCAGATGACTCAGAAGAAGATCTCCAGAAAATTGTGGATAAAGTCGCCAAAAACAGTGAGACCAAACGCTTGAAAATGAATTCAAGAAATACGAAAACAATGCTGATAGCAAGAGAAAAAGGACCAAAGATTAACATCAAAGTAAATGGAAACATCTTTGAACACCTTGCAAATTTCAAATATCTCGGAAAATTTATTACTGAAGATTGAAAGTGTGAGCAAGAAATAAGAACCAGAATAGAAATAGCTAAAGCAAACTTTATAAAGCCAAGAGCCGTATTAACAACAATAAAACAGAACCTAGAACTAACAAAACGAATGCCGAGATGTGGGGTTATCAAAATATTTTCAAGGTGTCATACGAAAAAATAAAGACCAACAAATAGGTTCTACAATTGGCGGCAAAAGTAAGCCAGATACTTAAAATGATTAAACAAAGGAAAGTTCATTACTTCGGACACCTGATCATAGCTGAAGCGCATCAACTGCAGTTATTGAAGGAAGTGTAGAAGGAAACCGAAAGAGAGGGCGACCCCTAGACGATGGATAGACGATATCAAAAAAATGACAGGTCTAACTTATCTTCAAGCAGTGACACTGGTGCAAGACAGAGAAAAGTGGCGGATCATGGTAGCCAACCTCTATAGAAGACGACACTGATGTTGGATCAAGGTTTCATATACGACCAAGGCGTCTTTTAGACAGCCAACTGTCTACTTCAATTGCTTCTTCTGTAAAATAATTGGATCTTTCTATTTGACTAACTGGCCTTTCCTCTTTCCAAGACTTCTGAAAAAACTATACTGCGCTGCAACTAGAAATTCTTTAACAAACTGCTGGAATTGTCGCAGACGCCATGGCTCTTCTGACCGAACGAACACCGCAGCTTGTACTGCAGAGATTCAATCATTACAATTTCCAAACAACTGTTAATACTATTAATGAAGAAAAATATATTATGTATAATTCAACATTCAAAATCAATCAAAAATAAATTCATTTTATAGATATATCAAATGTTTTTGTTATTGTTATTATTGAAATAACAATTTACATAGAAATCATAATTTAGTAATATATTTTTCTTAAGCCTCAACGGCCAGTGGGGTATATTTTACCCCAATGTGTTTAACTTTGAATTTTTTTAAAACCTTTTGATCTATAGAGTTGAAACTTTATGACTTTTCCTAACTTAATATGGATTAAAATTACCTAAACTTATAGGGTGATCTGATGATCCTGTACATTTTATGGGTGGGTTACAAATTGTGGTTCCATTGTTGGCTGGAGGGTAATATATACCTCAATAATAAATCATTTATTGCAGAATAAGAAATCAATCTATAGTAATTAATTTTAGTAAACAGTATTAAATATTGGTCTCTACATATTTAAAGTCACAAAAAGGAACGTAACGTCATGACCAAAGTAGCAAAATATAGAGGAATTTACATGCAGTTCTGACAAACATGGAAAGAATGATCCTTGCCCACACGCTTTTCATAACGAAAACATACATCACGTGTCTTTTTATCTCTATTGTGAGGGCAAACGCTGCACCTTCCATAATTTCTAATAGCAGGAATTGTTGGATACCGATTAGTTTGAGCAGGTAAAAGTGACTTCGCCAATTGAATTATAAAATGTCGATGCTTGTGGGATTTTCCCTCATTGAATGCTGGGTGTACATGATGAAAAAGAACATAAGTGTTGTATCAACTTATGTCTAACAGATTCCTAATAAACAGACTGAGAGGGCACCGATTTATTTTCCGTTTACTACTGTATGTGCGAATAAGCTGGTCGAGGGTATCGCCTCCACCTTTTGATTTATTATAATCCAATATCACAACTGGCTTTTGTTGAATATCAGAGATGTTGTTGCTTTTGTGAAGTGATCAGAGCAAAACAACTGATTTTCCTTTTTTCGGAACATGCGATACAATAGTTGCATTATCTGAGAGCCCAAAATTGCTCGAAAGTACTTCTCGTCTTCTGTTTGGAAGAATGTATTCTGGTATGTAAGGTTTATTCTTCCGTAGAGTTCCAGAGTAGGTAAGGTTACGCCGAAGAAGTGATTGACACAAGGGCAACGATGTGAAAAAATGGTCGCCTGTTATATGACGACCACTTCCGGATATATAGTCAGTCAATTCTAAACCCTGACCAATTTCGGGTTGTGGAGTAGTATGTCCCAGATAAACCTGCATATTGAGGCAGTATGAAGTGCTTGAATCAGCCAATATCTACAGTTTTGTGCTGTACTTACCAGGTTTGTCTTTCAAAAACATTTTGAAACAGCACATACCAGAAATGTCACCAGTTTTTCATCAACTGTTACGTTGACGCCATCACGATACGATGAGCGAAATTTTGTCACAATTATATCAGTAAGTCGGCGAATGGGAGCAAGTTTATCATTTGGATTCTTTCTGCACGGATGTCAAATCTGACACATCGTAAAAAAATTTTGAATCTACATCTAGACATAGCATTCCTGTATACCATTCGCCCATCAGATTCACTCCACATTTCATCAACACTTGTA
>JAUYWI010142638.1:0-19883 GCA_034780595.1 Parotoplana pacifica | reverse complement strand
ATAATATAGTTTTTAGCCTAGAAATTCGTTTTTCCCCCCTAAAAAGTCGTTTTTTGGACCCCAGGCCGCCTTAAGGCACGGCATTAGTAGACCACCATACTCTTCCGACTTTTTTTAAGCACCCAATCACATGCCTGTTAATGATGATCTATGATTTGTTAATTGAATCTGAATAAAACAGATCATAATATTTTTATTATTTTAGTTGCATAGTAGTGGCACTGTTGGTTCAGGAACTGCTGGTGTCATTCAACCTATTCCCGTTACAACATCTGCTCCTCCTCCTATTGTATCTCCTATCGACCAAGAACGCGATGAATTAGCCACAGTCGATGGTTCAGGGAGTAAGTTTATATAAATAATTGACAATTAGATGGAATAGCGTAATAGATTAGTGAAATGGGTGAATAATAAATAAATTTTGAAATAATAAATGTTGGAAACTATTTCTATAGACCAAAGTTGTTGTACATACATGTTGATGATAATTTACTAGTAGCTGTATTATTGCAGAAATGAAAAGTTGATTTAGCCAAATATTTAGGAATCAGAGATTCTTCTTCGTGAAATTTCTAATAAAGATTTTTGCTAGAATGTCTACTTTTCTATAATTTTCTTTGTAAAAATCAAAAATATTCTCTATTCAATAGAGAGAATCTGGGTACATTTTGGAACATAATTTTAATTTGTATTCGGGAGACACGACTCACGTCTTCCCGACTAAAGTAAAAAAGAATACTAATTTGTGTTTACAGTGGTAATGTTTTGTGATAAGAGCACACACCCAAAATAGTTAGATTCACTAAATATTTATTTAGATTTGAATTTATATAATAGTCTTTTTAAATGTCACTAACTGTATAGCTAAATTGTTCTTTGTACATTATTTATTGCAGGTAAGAAGGATATATTCATACCATTTAAAGAACTTGTTACGCCTTCAACTTCAACTTCTGCGCCTTTCTATAAAGGAGTACCTTCGAAATCACCGAAGATTTCAGTTGAAAAAAAACAACAGGGACGTTTAAAACCGAATTTACAGTTAAAGACTAAACCTAAGGAGATTTGGGAAGATGCTCCTGCTAAAGTTTGGATACCACGAGAACAACTTAAACTGACATCTCCGAATAGTACAACATTCCTTGTTGTGTACAATTCTCTTCTACTTATGACTTTTATATTTATGGTTTTTTTGTTGAGTTAACAATTGCTTACTGGTTAGTTTGTTGAATAAACGTTTTTGTTACAATCAGGGTTAAAATGATGGCCCAACAATGAGGATGTGAAACGTTTAAAGAAAAAGTCGTGTGCCGAGTGGTGGAGAACTAACATAAATAATGCAAATTTCTATTTCGAATTTCAATGCAAATCATAATGCAAATTAGTTTTGTTTATAAATTAAATTTTGCGACCATTCACCCCATTCCAAAAACAAAATCTTGCGTTGGTACACGGGCGAGTATACAAATGAAAATTAAATATTTAGTCCGGGAGCCACAAGAGTTTCATCATACTTTCTGTTCCCAAAGGTTCGTTTTTCTTTTGCTAAAAAAATATCGGTGAAAGAAATTGGTTCTATTTACTTCATGAACATTTTCTGAAATTTTCAAATTATTTGGTTAATCGAAACAAACATTTTTGATAGTTTTAATTTTGATGCTACACATAATTTCTCCTATCTCATACATATAAAACATAATCAAAATAAAAAATGTCAAAAATGTTAGTTTCGATATTTGAAACTCAGAAAATATTTGTGATATATTTAGATATCTGTAGTAAAATTTGAAATGAATCGAAACAGGTTTCTACATAGGAAAGACACATAGAGTGATCCCTGGAACCACAGCGACCATTTGTACAACAAATTTGATTAAAACCAGTTGTATCTTGACTGTGAAGGTAAACTTTCTTTTCTGCTGCGTCAATTACATTTACGTTTATTGGTAGATACACCAACCTTGAATGTTTTATCAAGACAAGTTCAGTCTAATACTGGATTATTTTAATTTCCTTTGGCTCGTTCTTTATACCGATTTTTCTTTCCACTTTTTTTTGTTAAAATGCCTTTTGAGAACCATATGCATAGAGGAAGGACCATATGGGTGGCAAAGCGTCACCACTTGCATTCTAACAATCTTATCAAATTCAGATATCTGACATACAAACCGTCTTCGACAATAGTTGCCCACTTTAAAGTTCTATATTAATTAATTAAACCAACGTGATTGTCTTCTTGCGCCTTGTATGGGTAATGTTATAAACAGTGAGAGTATCTGCTTCGGATTAGGCGTTGTTGGTATTGCCTAGAACGATGGGTCAATTGTTTCAACAATCTTTGGTAGCAGTATTATGTGTGATTTTGTAACACCTAGCAAGTTTTAAATCATGTTATTCAAATGTTCAAATGATATTTGCCTACACAAGAAATATGACAGTTTGAACATAAGCAAGTATAGGATATTCATAAAAAACAAGTGTATACATATTTCGAAATTATATAAATTTCTTAATCATATAATAGTTATATAATAGTTACAAACCAGTTATATGGATGGAATATAGTCTCCCTCACAATTAATAATGCACTGCATATCTCGCCTGAACAACTCCTATTCTTTCCTCATGACGCACGACTAATGCTTCCCACGAAATTATGTACAAAGTCCCTTGCAACATCAATAGTATTGAAGTGGGTTTCCTAAATACAAATCTATCCAACAAGTTCATATCCGGCGAATACTGAGGTTGAGGAAGTGTGCCGAGTCTGGTAGGTAGGTTTTAATTAACACAGCCTTATGTGGCCGGGCATTATCATCCATTATTACCAGGTTGGCATGCCTTTGAGCCATAGCACGTAGAAATTCTATGTAGCGTTCTGCATTAATAGAAATGTTCAGAGCCATTATTATAAGGTATTTATTATCTGATATGCTACGCCGCACTACTATAGGACGATCACATTTGCTCGTAAATTGTTTGTTGGAGGTAGTGGACGAGCGTATAGCTACTTTTCGTCTATAACCATTACGCTACCATTGAATTCACGCAATAACAATTATGCACCATGGACTCGCTGTTGCTTGTGTACGCAGTAAATAAATGGGGGATCCACCTTGCACAAACAGACCGCATATGAAGATCTTCGACGAGAATCCTCCTAGCACTTGACCAGGAAACGTCAATTTCCGTACCGATGGCTTTAATTGAGATGTGCGCATCTTGATTAATTAGTTCAACTGTCCGTTCAATATTTTCTTGGTTTCGAGATGTTCGAGGGGCACCAGATCCTATCTTTCTCGCACTATTGATTCGATCGCCATCACAATACTCTTTGACTAATTGTCGCACCTGTCTTTCCTTAATTACGTTATCCGCCACATGCTGTACATAGCATTTGATGAATCTCACTAGGCTTCATTTCATTTCTTGTAAGTATTTGAATGAAAAAATTAATACATTCCGTTTTAGGTCGTTCCATAATTGCACAGTAATAAAATAACAATTAACCTAATTAATAGCAAATGAATCGATAGTAGAATTGATGCAAGACTTTTATACGTCTAAAATCTATAAAATTATTCTGGTATCGATGTTTATGATTAAATATTCATGCTGGATATCTATATCCATAGCATAATATATTTATATCGACCGTAGCACGACATAGATATATGATATACGGCTAAACGGCATTTTTTATGAATATCCCTATATATTACTTGCAGGTAGTGTTGATTCATATTTTTAATAAAAATAAATAACAAAATATTTTTACGAAAATGTATTTCCCGTGAACTTAGGACAACGTCATTTTTTAAATTACTTGTAACATCAATTTTATATATGCAAGTGTCGCCGCACCCTTAGATTTTTAATGTTATTTTTAAACAGTCACTGTGAGAAAAGTACACGTTCAACAAAGTTTAACATTTTACATAACTATCCAATGACCTACTTTAAGGTTGTGTGAAAATTTTAACTTTGTTGGTCATATAATTTTCTCACGGTAACTGTTTAAAAATAACATTAAAAATATGAAAATCTAAGGGTGCGGCGACATTTTACACGGGGCTGAATATACATATATTAAGCCATTAATTAATTTTGGCAATCTCCTCAATAATGTCTTTCAATTGTAATTCATTGTAAACAATTTTGAAAACAATTAATTATATTATCATATCGTTTTTACAGTACATACATTACATAATTTGTAATTTATATCTATACGAGTATTTATCTTTTCTTTTGTTTAGTTGATAGACTATCGCGGAAGTTATTATTATAGCTGAGTTTCCTCATATTTTTTGTATGTATGCAGTTGAGATAATTATGAATGTTTATATTATTTTCATTGTATTACCATTTCATTCCTCCCGTACCTAAATTACAACAGGGTTAATCAAATCATTTTTTATGAAAAAAGTCCACTTTGCCTAACTTTAATTTTTCCAAGAATTGTCACATTACCGTAGGGGGGTCCGACCAAAAAATATTTTACATCAGAAGATCCGTAAGAGAATTTGGTAAACTGATGCCAACGTCCAAGCAAATCAATTTTTGAACAATTTGAAGGATAATGCCAATAATTGGTAGGGTAAACCGGGGCTAGTTGGACCCTTGAGTAGCATTTTCTATAGGCCTTGGTTCTTTTTTGATGTAATCATTCAATGTGTTTTTTTTATTATTATTAAAAAGCAACGTCTGACGAAGTTAGCTTTACATGACATGTAATTTAATGATTTTTGTAAAAGTGAAATAATAATTTAAGGTTGTCCAAATTTTAAAATGTTCATTTTTTTATTGTCAAATATATTGCCTTCCATCTAGAATATTGGCTCATTTCTTCTGTAAGTGTTGAAAATTCAATCAATCAGTCAATTTTGAGCAATAAGTCCTAGACAGGCTTGTGACATGAAGTTGTGTTTACAAAAAAGAAACAAAAGTGGATTGGTACACAAACACCTGTATTTCAAAGAATCTGTGAAATTAGCCATAAATATGTATGTTATAAATAACTGTTAGGGTATAGCCTAGTTTGTGTCCCAAAATTCTCAACTCTTACAGAATAGCAGATATGTGCTATCATTTCTGTATCTACATGAAACAATTCAGTATGAGTCACATAAAGCAAACAGTATACTACTCAAAAGGGAAATATTAATTCAAGCTTAGACGTCTATAACCATGGTTGTCTATCTCAATATAAAGAATTGGTCGGCAAAAAGTTCGTTTTTTGCTTTACTATTGTAATTTTGCCTGTAAGAAAAAAAATTGATGTGTGTATCTGTAACAACACCTTTATTCACCAAGTCAATTTTATAAAAGTTATGGTTAAAATCAAAACAAACTTTCTTGTAGCCGAATCCTTTATAAAAAATAACATAGCAAGTATAATATACATATGGCAATAATAAGTTAAATTAAATTTAGACTACTATTTCATGCTTTTGTGTGTACAGACAACAATTTAATACAATGATCACAGCGATAGACAAATATTAATCAGCTTAATCCTTCATGGCATAAAAGCTATTCTTCAAAGCAGAAAATTGAATAGCTTGGAAATACAGTTAAAAAATGTTTTGATATCAATAGTTATTTTGCATATTACAAACAGCAACAACACAATAAAAACACACAGAGTAAAAAATAACGTATATTTTACTGATCGGATCTTGCTCAATAATGTAAAATCATTTATTATACATATACGCCATGAAGGATTTTCTTAAATAATGACGTGATTAAATAAACATGTTATTGTCTTATGAAAGACACCGAAAAACACTTTTGAAATTCCCTATCATTATGCACAAGTACATATCTGGAACAAAGAAATCTAAGTGTGCCTACAAGTACCCAATTATAAATAATATTCTATGGTGGAAGATTTTCCAGTCACCAAACACAAGGGCGTCCGGATACATAAAAATTGAATATCTTTCTATAACTGCATTCAAAACGCCCACCCGTAACAGTTTAACTCTAAATATTTGAATATTTAGTAATTTCTACGTTTATACACCAATGCACACATCCTGCAAATTTCACCTAATTATGGGTTCACAAATCATTAATCTTTTAGTACTTTCTAAATTATCATCGACCTATCCAACGCACCAATAGAGATTTAAAAAACTGTTTCTTCATCATCATCAGGTTCCCTTCTCGATCATGATTCGCTAAACATTTCTGTCCATTGTCATCCTCGACATCTCTCTTTTCTGAAAGAACTCACACTGCTTCAGACTACTAGTAAAGTTCTCGCGCGGTCTATTTCACTTTTTCTCATGACATGTCCGAAAATACCTGCTTATCTTGTTCTTGTAGTATCCATCAGCGATGTCTTTGTTCCTCTGTAAAACACGTTCATTAGATTCGTGTGCAGCATGTGGCACCCGAAGCATGCGCCTGAGAAACCACAGTTCTGCAGCTTGCAAACGGCCTGCATCTGATTTGGTCATTGTCCAGGTTTCATTTCTATAAGTCCGGATCGACATAACGTAACAGTTTAGTAGACGTTGTTTAAGATCTCGCAAGATGTAATCTAACTTTCAGAGCGTGCTCTTAGCCATACCAATTATTTTCCTGATCTCAATCTCGCACCTACCATCGTTTGTAATATAACTTCCGAGGTAATTGTAACTTGCGACATGTTTGCCCCCTGTTTGTAACACATCCTCATTTGTTTTGCTCATATCCATGCAGAATGTTTTATCCGCGTTGATGTTTAATCCATATTCTGCACTGATATCAGCTACCTTGTTCAGTGCTTGGTTCTTCATAATATTCAAAAATTCATTTGTGCATTTACGATGCTGTATCTATCGACTGAGCATTTATGATAACTTCAGTCTGATTCGATGTACCAAATTTTAAGAAACTTACCTATACTAAGTAAGAAATAATTTGATTTTAGACAGTCCATAAAAAGTGCTAACAGATGCTTGCTTTTATATACATATTATATTAATGCAACTCATTATTTATTTCTATTTCATTCAAGTTTATACTGCAGGCTTTTTGATTATGTACATGCTGAAAATTTATGAGTATTCAACATTTCCTACTGCAACATTTCATCACCTACTTAGAAATATTATCGAGTGGTTTCGTTCAAGTAAAATAACTCAGCTTGAGGTCAGTGAGTTGGCTTGGGTCTAAACAATTGACATTCTATTCAGAAATCGGAAAAAGCACATTTTTACACGCACCTAGTATTTATTGTCATTGATTTTGTCAATGACTCCTCTGTTAGAAAAAAAATCATTTATCAAATATATTGCTGTAGACAGCTCATCAGTTAACATGTTTTGGAGTCTAAAATATTGATTTCTGTGGACAGGATGCACGATTATTTTTCGTTGATAGGTTCAACAGAAGCACAATTTCATGAATGACAGAAAAAAGCCCAAGACACAAACCCTTGGAGAAAAGTTATAACGTTATTTGTGTAAAGCATTGTAAGTCTTTTCTATGTTGAAAAAATCACTGAAAAGTTGCTTGGATTCATTTCAAATTTATACTACTGATTTTTGTTGAAGTGACAAGTAATTTCAAAAATTGGGATGGTCCAACATTCAGAGGAAAGATGTTTTTGTATAATTATTTTATGTTGTACATAATACCTACTTGCAAGATAATATGCATATATAAAATACATCGCTTTAAATACCTAACATAACAAAAATATTTTTTTGGCCGAAAACATCTTTCATGTAAATGTAGGACCATGCAAAAAATTTAAAGTTACTGGTTTTATTTATGTTTAAATTAATCTTTTGTACTATGTCTCATGATTCTGGTGCCCCTGAACAACCTTGAACAAATATTTTTTTGGATAGTTTGGTAGTGGTTTTCTATAGGCTTGTATTATAATACATTTATAGATAATAAAATGTGTCTACTGAAGTATAAGTAATTAAAGTAGTGAAATGACGTCACTCGTACCAATCACGAGATATGAAATGTCTCTAGCCATAAAGGTTCAGGGTGCCTATGTCTATAGTGTTCTGCCGAATCAGTTATTAGGCAGGTTCAATTCTATGGCATGTGTATATATGGCCTATGTATATATTGTTAATTGTGTGTAGTAGCTTTATTTTACGATCCTTCCATTTTTTAGCTCCTCTACTAATATTAGATTTTTAGTAATTTTCAACAAAATAAGTCATTCACCAAATTTAAGTCGGAGATAAAGTTAATTTTTTGACACTATAGTTTAATCAACAAATATTGGTGGCGTATCTTCAAATTTATGACCAAAAATAATGGGAGCCTAAAAAGATATTGACAGTTCTTGGGATAATAAATACAAGAAAATATGCTTTTATCCAAATTATAACTTTTTAAAATTGTTACAATTGGCCCTAAAAGATTCGAGTAACACAGAAACCTTAAGATGTATTACATTTTAATTTAAACACTTGATATACAGAGTGTTCAAAAAATATCTGTACAAATAATCAATTGAAAAAAAATCAAAATTGTGGCAGTCTATTAGATTGTTAACCTCCCCAGCCCGTCGGTAGGGTAGAACTACCCCCTAACGAACGTTGGAACTTTGTCCCAGAAAGTATCAACCGATTTGAATGAAATTTGGAACCAAGATAGTAAGGTCTAACTTTTGGTATATTTTTTAAGGTCTAATTTCATGGTCTAATTTGGATAAAATGTACTTTTTACATAAAAATCAATTCTGGCGTCAAATAATAATGAAATTAGATATATTAAGGGTTTTTGAAAAAAAATTGTGTCCAGGGTGCAACATGAGAGCCATTTTTTGGTTTCGGAATTTAAAAATGTCAACAGATAACTTTTTATCAGAATTCACTCAATTGTATCCCAGCACATACTTTTTATTTGGTAAAAATTTCAGAAAAAGCTAATGAGCCAAAAAAGTAATGTTGTCAAAATTGAGCACATATGTATGTGTATGAAATTCTTTAGATAGGGAAAAAGTGAAATTTAATTGGTTAATAAATTAAGTATTCTTGAATGGAATTACCTCAAAAATTTAGCATGTATATTCCATATCAGACACTGAACAGGACTACAACAACTCATAAGTAAAGTCAACGATAAAGCTAAAATATTCAATCTGAGGATCAACGTAAAGAAGACAAAAGTAATAAGATTATCAAGAATGGGAAACGACCCAGTCTACATTACTCTGCATGGCGAAAAAGTAGAACCGGTTAAGAAATTCAAATATTTTGTGAGGAATAATTATATCAGCCGGAAGATTTTAAGAAACAATTTGAACTAGAATAGCAATGGCAGAGACAGCATTTACAAAAAGAAGAAAACTAAACAACAGTCTGAAAGTAGAAACAAAAGAGCACTACATGAAAGCGATAAGAAGATCGAAGCATTTGAAATGTGGATATGGAGAATGTAGAAAATCTCATGGCAAGACAAGAAGTCTTAACGGATATCAATGAAAGAAGGAACCTACTAAATTTAATTACCAAGCGTAAAACATTGGATGGGTCACATATTGAGAAGAGATAACCTACTGAAAACAGTCATTGAGGGTAAACATCTGGGGAAAAGGTGGCCAAGGAAAATCAAGTTAACGGAACTTGTAAGAGTGTCATATCCAGATCTTAAGGAACAGTGGAGAAAGTGGAACCCATAGACATGGACGTGCCACAAGGCAAATAACAATATAAATGGATTCCATATCTGATACATTATAAATGTGCCAAACAAAATAAAAGTCAAAAATTGAGGTCCACTGATTTGAAGATCAGACCCAACCAACGCTTTAAAATCAAATTTTCTAAAATTCAATTCTAGTGATTGAAATGATTCCAAAACCACTAGCAATGAACTAGAAACGAATACTAAGCCATTTAATTGTTATAAAACACACTTGAAAAAAAAATCAATTTTTATGGAACCGCACCAGTATGGTGGACCTCATAGATCAGCAACCATAAAAGTGAGGCGTCCAATTTTCTAATACATTATTTCTAATTCTAAAAAATGATATTTTCCAATTTTTTTAAAAGTTGTAATACTACATGCCTAGTGTACCCACACACCAAATTTGAAGCAAATGGGACAAACTTTAATTTTTGGATCTGAGGACGTCATCGGTCCCTAGCTCGACCTCTTTATCACTTACCCAAAAACATTCCAAGGTACCTCTATACCAAATTTCATTCCAATTTATGTAGGTATATTTTTTAGGGAGGGGGTAGTACTACTCGAACAGCTGGCAATTAAGTAAACAAGAGGTTGCTGGTTGGTTCAAACAATTCTCTACGAAAAATACAGGACTTGAATGGGAGGATTTTGGCCTCTCCATTCACTCGATCTATCTCACCTTGAGTAATATTTATGGGAAAGTTAAAGGATAGTGTAGGCATATAAGAATAATCCTCGTTCACTTGAATAATTAAAACCTCTATTCAAGAAAATATTCAAATAATAATGCAAGATGAGTAGTTATTCCATACATTTTGGAACATGTACGAGTACAAAAGAGTGGGACTTTATCTTTATAAGGCTCATTTCCAGCCTTTGGCATAAAATGCATTTTTTATGTAAGTCAATTTTTGACACTCATTTATTTATACTGTATTTTGTACATTTAATGACTGATTTTGTGTAAATTTACCTATGCTATTTCGTCACTAGATGTTTAATAAAAAATGAAATTTACTCTGTGTAGTTATTTTTTTTACATCGTGTACATAGAATTATAGATCACATTTCATAAAGTATCAATGATCTAATAGGAGGATGGATACCTCTATGGCCAACCAAAGATCAAAAGTCCATAATATATTAACAACAAATAGGATGCTAAACAGCATTGTGGAAAAGTGGAATAGTTAAAATAATGAGTTAATTACTAATCTCACTGTTCATTTCACACAACTTAAATTGTTTTTGGATTCAAAATACCATTAAATATATTTTTTATACAAATAACTGTAAATAAGTATAAAAAATCAAAGTTTTAATATTATCAATGAATTAAAAACAAAACCTAGGGTTAATTTGGATATATACATATGTATTTCATATGTTACGAGTATGTACCTGTATATTTACAGTCTGTAGTCTGCATATCTAGTCTGTAATCTATTTGTATGTTTCACATATTATATTTATTGAAATGTTGCAGGCAGGCATCATTTTTAAGAAATCGGAAAAATATCAAAGCAATAATTGTTGCAAATAATTATTTTTATAAGCTATATTTTTCAAGCACCACAGTCTAGGAATAATATTATTCTAAATTGCCACAAAGAAAAAATAAAATTTAAAAAGTAAAAATGGCGGCGCTTGAAACCTGAAATATTAATTACAAAATGTAAATTTAAATAAATGAAATAACTTTGTCATAAGACGGCATTTATAAAAAGTTAGTAAAAAATATGTATGTTTATAATTAATTTTATCAAGTAAAATTTACATTTGACAAAAACACATTATTAATTTGTTTTATAGTTCATTTGATTTATTAAAAATGACAGTCCACAAAAATCACTACTGTACCAAAAAAATCAGAATTTTATAAAAACAGAAGTACGAAATTGATTTACTTATCCACCAATTTATAATTTTATAGCTGCCCCTACGTAAAGATACATCGATTTTTTATTAAGTCAATGCTTGATGTCGCAAACGCGTAGGTTGTTTTCAATTCATAGATAGCTATACTTTTGAACACAGGCACCCTTTCTCAATTTACTTAAATGTATATTTTCAATATTAATGACGTTACTAAATATAAATTTTACATAATGAAATCATAGATATACATAAAATGTTCACCAAAAGTATATAAATGCAATACAGATCTCACTGGCGTCTTATCATTAACATCATTACATAGTTTTGTTGTCTGGGCGCTTATCTGTGAGTTCTGATATTTGTACAAAATATGATTTTAACATACGTAGAAGAAGCAGCGGTCAAATAAGCTTCTTAGAACACAGCATAATAAATTCACAAAATAATCAAAGGATTAGCATGAAATCTGACTTGATCAAATAACTTTGTACTATTTCTTTATCTCTTTTAATGGAAATAGATACCTAAATAATTTCTAGGCACTCCATGAACAACTCAGAAACTTGCAAGTTCTTTAATTTGATAGCCAGACAATAAAATAATTGTTTTTGACAACTGACAAAAATAAATTGTTTCGGTCAATACAAATTAGCTAATAAGTTTGATTAAACTAAACAATATAACTCTTTTTAAAGTATCTACCAAACTTCATGCAAATCAGTATTGGGAAAGGGCATCCTATATTCTCAATCAATCCAATATATTTTAATCTATACATATTTATTACAGGTAAATCACATGAAATAAGTAATGAATAGAAATCGACTAGTTACAAACAAGAGTTTATATAGAAGGGCGCTTCTAAAATAATAACTGTTAATCACAACATCAAAAAACTGATGTTCTAAAATAAACTGCTGCAATAAAAACTATCAATTTTTGTTTCTTTCTACAAATATTTAAAGATTTGCTTTCATAATCACACACCTCCAAAATGTTCGTGAAGAAAATAATAAAAGTATAAGATTTCTTTGAGCTTGAAATAGGTATCTGGATTTTGCTATCACACTTCTACAACGTCATACTGAAAATAAATAAAAGAAGAAATTAGGTAAGTATACATGGATGCAATGTTTATTTTTTTCTAATACATTTCAGTTATAATCTTCTGTTCAAAAAATGTTAAATAAATAAAAAGTGACAAGACAAAGAAATTGCGTTCTAAATTAAACAAACTAAATAGGTTAGTTTTGAAGAAACACAATTCTGTACTGTAAAAATCCTTTTAGCATCTCACCACATCATTTTAAACTCGTTAGGTACATACTTTTATTGATAATGTTCTAACAGTATAAAACAAATGAAGATAATAAAATGTTTCTTTTTTAGATAGAGGGTGAGGATGGGGGCAACTACCTCCACAGGATTTCATAAATTTGGCACACTAATACCATATCAGGTAAAGGATAGATACGCCAAACATAAAGGGTGCATTCTTATCTAAACATTATAATATAGAATTGACAATTCATTGAAATATCATTTAATCGTGGATTTTGGATTAAGTCATCGAATATCATCAATTCATCGAATCATTAACTTTCGATTGGCCGAGTATTTTAGTGGCTGGCCCTCACCCTAAAAATCATACTTCCCGTAGATGGCTTAGGCTGAAAGTTGGTACATAACAGGTAACTTGGAAAGATTCACCGACAGATTTTTTTTAACTAAGTCAATAAGGGGGTAGAGCTAGTGTCCTTTGACGTCATCAGGTCCAAATATTAAAGTCCGATTGGTTGCTAAAGATGCCAATATAGCATAGCAACTACTATTACAGAATCTACTGGAATTTACAAGAAACATATTCAATAGATTTGTTTCAAATTTCAGGTTGCACCCTTATAATAAAAATCACTATTTTCAAAAATCAGGAATTAAACTGTATATATACTATTCAGGATTAATTCTTTTAAACAAAAAGTAGATTTAGATACAATCTTCATTTTTTCAAAGGGTCCTCATCTGACCGTAGGGGGAGGGGGGGGGTGGTCAGATAAAAAATACGTAAATAATTTGGTAAATAGTTGTAGCGTTTTTGAAGAAACTTTAGGCGGAAAGTGGACAAACCTTCTCCCCTCTATCTGCAAAGGATTGGTAACTAGCTACTTTATTTTTATTGTAATGTTTTGAAGTCTAATAACGTACCTCCTCGTCGCTGGTATCTCTATATTCGGCTTCATCAATGATAGCCCCAGCTGCTTCAATCATTGCTTGGGACACACGAGAAGATGCTGGAGTCAGACTATTTTGAACTAAACGGTTGTCTGAAATTCCTCTACCTGTAAACCTTTGGCCAGCAGTAGAAGATGTAGTAGCCCGACACATCATACCCATCCGCTGTACCTCGCTCACGGGATAGACACCCGGGACACGTGGTAGACGTGATTGTGAAGTGGAGGAACTGCCTCCACTACGAGATAAAGCAGAAGATGGGGAGGAACAGGAACTTGGAAATGACGGTCCAATGGGAGACCCTACGGTTGTCCCACACTAAATTTAAAAAAAATATATATAGAGAGAGAGAGAGAGTCATAAACGTACTCAGTCTCCAATAAGTAGTTGTTGTGAGTCTACAAAAAACATCAGGTATTTCTACTTCTATGGCCTTTTATACTCAGATGGAACATTTATATCTAATTTTGTTAGGCTGCTTGCACTTTAGTACAAAATCATGCAAGTGGTGTTTAAATTGTATCAATGATTCATATTATTATCTCACTAGGTATGGATTACAAATTTAGAAAGAATAATTTGTACAATGGAATAAAATCTGTAAAAATAATCCCTGACCAGCAATGTCCAAGAATTAAACTTTGACGGTTTTTATGACTGATTTTATCGAGTAGATATTCATGAAATCAATAAATTGCAATCTAAATATACAACTTTGGTATTTACATTCACAATATCTACAGTATGCGCCAAATTATTACAAACAGCAACTATTTTAATGTAATTTTTACCTCATTTTATAGAGTGTCTTCATAGAACCTTATTTATAATAATTAACGATTAATTTCCTTCTTACTTTACTTTTGTAATATAGAAAACATCATCCGCTTGTATTTAATCTCTTTAACCTCCAATTTGCTGCGCAAGACACGTCTAGCCTTTGCAAAGTCACACGCACATTGGCCAGTAGAAGACTGGCGTGAAGTGGTCTTCAATGACGAATCTTCTTTCGTATGCCGAACAGCTTCTGCACAGAGAGTATGGAGAACCCCTGGAACACCGCCTCCCGTTCGACCAACTGTGAGACATCCTTCTAAGATAATGGTGTGGGGAATATTTAGTTATTGCGTCACAGGACGTCTTCATTTGGTAGAAGGCAACATGGATTGCTTTCAATACCTTAATGTATTGCAAATAAGAGTTTGTCAACAGATGTTCGACTGGTATCCTGAAAACAATGGAATCTTCATGCACGATAAAGCTCCATGCCACACAGCAAAGATTTGTTCTGAATATCTTCGTACAACAAATATTCAAGTGCTTGACTGCCCCGGAAATAGCCCAAACTTGAACCCCATTGAGAATTTGTGGGCGATCATCAAGTTTGACCTTAGGAAGCAAACGCTGACAACAAAAATGATCTGTTTCGTGCGGTTTTGAACTCGTGGTTTCAGGACGCTTCTCATGTGCCTAAACTAAATTCACTTATCCACAGAGTGTATTAGTGATGTCATTAAATCAAAAGGTGGTCATACGAAGTATTGAATATGTACAAATTATGCATTTAAAGAGATTAAAAATAGACTGATTGTCGGAACCGTTGTTTGCTAATGATGTTTTCTATATTACAAAAGTAAGTATAAAATTAATCGTTGATTTTTATAAATAGGGTTGTATGAGGACCCCTTATAAAATGGGGTAAAAAATACATTAAAATAGTTGCTGTTCGTAATAATTTGGCGCACACTGTACCTACCTACTATGTATTAGAAACACAATAATCAGCAGACTGGGTCGGGTATCTCACTTCTGTGGTTCCTGGTAAATGAAAGCTATGTGATTTCTATGATTTAGTTTCTAATTTACATTCCCCATTATAAAAAGAAGGTCATGCTATTTTTTAAGAAGTCGTTCAAAATAAAATCAAATTAACAGTTAATCAGCGGTTAACCAGGAACCTAAAAATCTTAAGACCTAAATGATGGAATCTAAATGTCCTGATCCAGAAATCCTACTCCTTCTAAGACTACAAGGTATTAAGTTTCTACCTAGAGTTAAATATTTTATAAAATAAAAATCAGATAGCTTATTTTCTGTCAAAGTGAAACGCTTTTTAGATAGAATATAAGCAAAGTTGTTTCTAGGCATGATATTACTACTTACAGAAGTAGACTGTGCGTTGGAAGATGAAAGTGTAACCTTGCCAGAAGAATCTAAAACGACGGAAGGTTTAACTATGCGGTGTGTATCGATATGTCCACGTTGACCTGCAGACCCACCAGATGAGGTCGAGGAGGAAGAAGAAGAACAAGAAAAAAAGTCTGATCGGGAACTAGCAGCTGTTCGCCGATCACCTCCAAGAACACTACTTCCAGCGGACAAAGCTGAAGTTGCAGTCACCATGGAAAGTGCAGAACAAGACATGAGTCGAGATGAAAGCATAGTTGAGGTAGGTGTGTGATCTGTGGAGGATCCTGTAGGAGTCGTCGTGTTGCTTCTACTTATTCCACTCAAAGGCGAAGTACAAGCAGTAGCTCTGGCAATCATACGATCCATGTTGGCTAGTCCAATAGACTTCACAGAATGTGCCGGACCACTGGTTTGTTGAGACAACTTGACATATTCTCCACCATTGTCTTCGTCTTCTTCTATAAGAGTACCACCTTGTTCTTCGCGCTCTCTTCTAGATTTGGTGCGCAATTTGAGTGCAGCAGAAGACGAATGAAGAGAAGATATACCAGTAGAAGCAGGCGATATAGTATTAGAAAGAATTGTAAGTGGTGACTGACGTAGTCCGCTAGCAGAAGTTGGTGAGGAGGCAAAATCCTGTTGTTGTTGGGACAATAAATTCACTGGAGAACCAGTAGCTTGGAGACGAGTTTCGTGCAATGTGGAGACAGAGGAAGCCGAAGGTTTATAGGTGATAGCAGGACTCACACCAGCACTGAAACCAAGACCTGAGCTGCCAACACTGCTGACACTGCTACTACTGCTGTGACTTTTACTGTTGTTATTGTTTATATTATGTCCTCTCTGTTGCAAGTCAAGTAAAAAAAGACTTTCCTTTGATATGGGAGAGGTAGCACCAGTGGGTTGGGAAGCAGCAGGCTGGTGGATTTCTGGAGGTTAACTAACACAAGGTTGCGTAGAAACTGAATTGTTAATCATATCCATCTCTAAAGAGGAAGGGGGAGGTGGCAGTGGGTAGTCATCATCTGACACACAAGAAACTGTCATTGGGTTGATAACAGAATGAGGAAGCTGAACAATGTTTCCAGAATCATCAGATTCACCAGCATATATTGTGTTGGCGATGGCTGTAAATTTCTTTGGCGACTCCGAAATTGACTGCGCTGCTGTTTCACTGTCTATTGGGCTGATATTGGACTTTGTAGCTGAAAAAGAAAGATCGAATGTTACAATGAAATTACTGCTTCACAGAACTAAAATTTAGCAATATCCATTTTTATGAATAACCCTATCATCTGAATAAAAAATTAACAATTCACATTCGAACGTTTTCATTTATTGACAAATAGAAATAATGAAACTAAGATTTAAATGTTTACAAAATTATAAATTATAAATAGTACATTAAAAGAATTATGTACGGAATATAGAGTAATACAATTAGAAAGAGCAAATATACAAAAGACATTTAACATGGTATGATAGAAAACTGGAGAAAGAATAGAAAATAAAATCAAAGACTGTTAAAGAGGAAAAAATGAGAAAAATGATAAATTGATGAGAAGATTTTAAGATTTTAAGAGAAAAATAAGAGCCAGAGTTAAAAAGTTAGGAATTAAAATTTGGTTAGTTGATTTCAGGTGAATGGCTTCTTTTATCTTAAGCAAAAAAATCATTATTAACATATCTATAATATGACAGCAAATCGGAGAATTTGAGTTATTTACTTTAAGATGTTCCTAAATCCGTTTTCCAAGATGACGCTTGTCTTTCCAATATAGAAAATATCAGGATCTCCCTGACAAGCATATTTATAAACAATGCCACTTTTCAATTGGAGTTCAGTTCTATCTTTAAGAAAAAACTATGAGCAGATTTTAAAAGATTTAAAATAAAAGTAATATCAGGATCAACAGATTTAGGAAATTTTTTGGAATCATTTTATTGTTTGGCTATCTGTGAATATTTTTTCAAGAATTTTTTAAAATAATTTTAGAGAAAAAACAATAAGGATTGTTATTCTTTGTTAATGTATTGGATATATTAATAACTTCTTTATCAAAAAGTTTCAAAGAACAACATATATTAAAAGCTCTATGTAAAAAAAACTAATACTAAACCAGTTTCCATTGAATTAGACAGCAAGAGTTGAAATCCAATATACTTACTTCAATTTCAAAGTTATCATTAAAATTAATTTTAGTATCTAAAAATGCCAGAGATTTGTTTCCAAGTTCAGTAGTAAGCAACTATTTAAATTTGTATTCAAATAATCTAATAAAATTTTATAATCTTGGTTATAATTTAAAATGCAAAAAATATCATCAATATTTTTTTTATAAAATTTATGAGAAAATGAATGTAGTTGCCAATCTTTTTCTAAATGATGATATTTTCTTTGATCAACATAAACTTTAATATCTACTACCGATCTTGGAAACAAATCTCTGGCATTTTAGACAGTAAGTATATAGGAAACTAACTTACACTAATCTTCTTCTGGATTTCAACTCCTGCTGTCCATTTCAATGAAAACTGATTAGTTTTTTTTAAAGGAACTCTCATATTCTCAAATCTGTTACTCCTGATATTTTAAATCTTTTAAAATGTGCTCATATTTTTTTTCTTAAAGATAGAACTGAACTCCAATTGAAAAGTGGCGTTGGCAGGGAGATCCTGATATTTCCTATATTGGAAAGACTAAGTGTCTGCTTGGAAAACGGATTCAAAAACATCTTAAAGTAAATAACTCAAATTCTCCAATTTTTTGTCATATTCTAAATTGTCAATTTTGTACTAAACCTAAATCCAATTTTAAAATTATAGATAATGCTATTAATAATTTTTTGCTAAGGATTAAAAAAGCCATTCACATAAAATCAACTAAAACAAAATTAAATTCCCAACTCTGACTCTTTTTTCTCTCTTAATCACTTAATTATATATTGTATATTACTTTAATTTTAATGTACCAATTTCCAAATTTGAAATCATTTAAATACCAGTTTCACTATTCCTAAAGAAGTTTATTTGACAACAAAACGAAAACGCTTGAATGAGACATTAAATTTTTGTTCATATTTTATTTTATTTTTGAACAGGGGAACTTCAGTGGAACTTATTTGCCCAGCTGATACAATGGAACCAATAGCTAATCCATTTATTCAGGAGTAATCTGACTAAGTACGTAGTCATTTTTGTGCTTAACACTTGTATATATTAATTATAATGGCATTTATACAGGATGAACCATAAGTTCGTATCCCCAGTCAATTTGTTATTCAATACCCAATCTGACTGTTGATAATTTTGAGCACTTGTGAACATTTATATATTTGGCAAGTTAACTTTACATAGTTGCTAATTCAACTTTATTGTTCCTAATTAGATAAAGTTATGTAATGCAATTTTCTATTACTTACGACTGGGGGGTACGGACTTATGGTTCACCCTGTACATCATAATGTATACAGAATATAGTATGTATTTTATATTCAATCAAAATTTTGTTTTTGTACTTAAGTTGAAATTTCACTACTGGTTTATGAAAACAATTTAATGGGGATCTTTAACACTTCATTGATAATGGGGGAACGATGCTAAGGTTTTTTCAAAATTACTCCAAAAAAATTAGGGTCCTGTCTATTCTTAGTTCATGTGATGACCCTCCGAGAAATGGCTCAAATGGTTATGGCCACTCCCTAAGGTATTTCAAAATTGCTCAAAAACAACCCTCCCCCATTATCTGCACACCAAATCAGCGGAGATTTTGATCTGTTTTTTAGGACCGATCCCCGTGACGGCCCTCTGAAAAGGTGGGTTAGACCAAAATAGGAAAAATATACTTTTTCCAAATAATTATTGATTAATCCCTCGTCGTCACAATTGGGTGTGAGTGTACACCATCCTAGTCAATTTTTAAA
>JAUYWI010142527.1:0-19887 GCA_034780595.1 Parotoplana pacifica | reverse complement strand
GTTTTACTACTTATACTTAATTTAGTTTTTATTATTATTACTGTTGTACTTAATAGCGTTCTTGATTACATTTCTTTACAAATAAATAATATGTTATGTTATGTTTTCGCCACCAATTATTATGTGCTTCCTATGTTTCTCTTCTCAGTTCATTATTTAGTCTTCTTCCATTTTCTACGTTCCGCCATTTTAGCAATTATCCCATCCGTTATCCATGGCTTTTTGGGGTGTATTGAATCATTGTTATTGCTATTTCTAATATAATTTGTTTCACTGCATTCCATATGTCGTTCAGGTCATTTTATCATGTTCAATATTCCATTTCTTCCGTGGTCTTCTCGATTTTATCTTCTTGAACTTTAACTTTGTTTCCATGATTACTAAGTTGTGATAAGTGTTGGAGTCAGCTCCAGAATAGCTGCATAATTTCTTTATGCTATTTCTGTATCTTTGAGGGACTGCGACTGCGATGTAGTAAATTTGATATCGGGAAATGTCTCCATGGCTCTTCCATGTTTATCGTCTTCTCTTATCTTGTATTTGCAGAAATCCACGAGTCGTTGGCCTCTTGTGTTTCTAGTACCCAATCCAAAGTCTCCGTATAACCCATATCATTAAAAGCATAATATAGTATAATGTAATAAAATATATACACATTTATTATGATTTACAAAATTATAATCTATCGAATGGGGATCTTGTTTGACAAATATACTGAACAATGATATCAAAAATATCATTATGTAGAATAATTAATAACTAAGCTAAGCTCTTACAATATTTTTTTAAAGAAATATCAAATACAATTTTCTCTTATTAATGCCAATTCTACATTTTAGTTTCACCATGAAGAGTAGGCTACTTGAACAATTTATTATGAGCCAACTAATAGCGAATTCCGCCAGTCAAATATGATGATCTCTTAATATCAGAGTTCTCTTCAAAAGGAGAATCAGATCTTTTATAGCGAATTCCACCTGTCAAATATGACGATCGTTTTTTATAGCGAATTCCACCTGTTAAATAGGACGAACGTTTTTTATAGCGAATTCCACCAGTCAAATATGACGATCTTTTAGCATCAGGTGAAATGTTTTTTTTATAGCGAATTCCTCCTGTTAAATATGATGATTTTTTATCAACAGGTGTTGCAATTCGATCCATTAAATTTCCTCTTTTGTATCTGATGCCACCTGTCAGATATGAACTTCGTTTTTCTGTCATTTCTTCATCGGACTAAAATATTTGAGAAAAACAAATATTTTCATCAAGACCATATACAATACTAATAAAGTACTTACACATAAAATTACTAACTGTTGTTGGAAGTTACGTATACGTGATTCAAATCGGCGGTAGTAGTATTTCATAATAATAATTAATTTAACAAAAAATTAAACAAAGAAAGAAAAATTACAAAAAAAATCAATCGAACAAACAAAACTCGACACTAACAAAGCCACTACGAAACCGGTTTCGACCAATGGGTCTCATCAGTTGTAGGTAGGCTCGAAGCCGAACCCTCTAGCGTGTAAGACACTCACCTTTTACGTCATAGGGTTCGGGTTTGAGTCTACCGTTGAGACCCAAAGAGAACGAAACCGGTCACGTAGTGGCTTTTCTGGTGAATAGAATTAATTTGTTATATTTCAGTTGTTGATTTAAATCTTGACAAAAAAGAGAACTTCCAACCAAGAGTCTCAAAGTAGAAACAAAGACGAAAATAGTGAAGACACTAATTTGGAGCATACTTTTATATGATTCTGAGACGTGAACACTACATGAAAGTGATAAGAAGAAAATCAAGGCAGAAAATCTCATGGCAAGACAAGAAGACAAATGAAAAAGTCTTAGCGGAAATCAATGAAACAAGGACTTACTAAATACATTTACTAAACCTAAGAAAAATTGAATCGGTTACACATTAAGAAGAGATAACCTACTAATAACAGAAGGCAGATTTCTAAAAAAGAAGTCAAGGCAACCCAAGGAAGAATATGTTAACAGATATTATAAGTGTCATATTCAGATCTTAATGATTTGGCACGTAAAGGGAACAGGGAAAAAAGTGGACTCCACAGGCATGGAACAAAATAGAATAGAATAGAATTAGTGTAAAAAAGAATAAAAAAGTCAAAATGGTAAAAATAAACAGCCAAAGCAGTCATTGTGTGGACAAGATGTGTTAAATTATCAAATAAAAGTCTTATTTTTATCCTGTTATTAATAAACTATTTTCTAACGACATTTAACAATTATGTCACAAATTTTGTTTCTGGATAATTAGGCTGAGATACAGATTTTCTAAATTCTGTGTTCCAATGACATTATCAAGAACCATGTTTCAAGATCTTTTTACAAAATGTGTTATTATAAAGAACGCATTTTAAAGAAGTAGTCATAAGAATTTTAAAAATTATGTTATTTTTTAAAAAATAATCTGAAGTCTTTTAATTAATATCTATATTAGAAAGATATTTCTACTTTCTTACTTGTGCACTAGCTGTATTGAGAAGGCCAACTAATCCTAAAAGGAAAACATAATATTTAAAAATTGATCAAAAAATTATGAAATAATTTAAAAACATTTGTGTAAAATAGCAGCATTCAACTCGAAAAAAATAATTATCATAATTTCCATTAAAAAATACAGTCTACTTTCAAAATATGCAAACTAAAATGTATACTGAAATTGTTAATTGTGTTTCGTGAATTATTTAATTAATATTTTAAATATGTTTATAAAGTTGCTGGTTTATTTTATGCACTTGTAATTAATATTTAGAAAAATTGCTTTGTTGTCACATTTGATAAGTGTAAGCTTACCCCCACACTTATCATTGCCAGCAAAAAATTAAAACAGATTGAAAACAGTTCAAAATATTGTTACTTCTATACCTATATCAGAATGTTTGATTTCTTAATATACCAGGCATAATAAGATATTCTTCTTGTTTTCTATAAACTCTCAGTTGAACAATAAACCAAAATTTAATATTGTTTTTATTTCACTATATCGACCACTTTTCTTGATATTAATAACATGAAAGTTGTGACAGATTTTGTTCTGGTTTAAAAGTTAATTTTGGTAATATTACAAAATAATTCAATCAATATTTAAATAGAAGCTTAATTATATTTTAAGATTTTCTGATATGGAACTTGTATTTCAACAGATGGTTTAAAGGCATTCACCGGACATAGAATCTACATAATCTAGTTAACGAAAAAAACATTAGTATATATTTATAGTTATTATCTAGCGTCATAAATCATGTAAAGAAATAGGTAACATTAGAATCAGTAATATCTACATTATTAACATTTTTTAGAAATTCTGGGAAATGTATTGATTACAAGGTTCGAAATACATTTTTGAATGTAGGCATGTAAAATATCCATGAAATAATGGAGTATTTATTTAATATCGAAATTGAGGTATTATGTAGAATCTGAAAAATAGTAGTATATTTAAATCAGCCTAATTATCATACTTCCTGTGAATAGATTGGGCTGAAATTTGATACCTGGAAAGATCCCTTGACAAATATTTAAAAAAAATCAATATGGGGGGCCGATGAAGTTTGTCCGATTGACTTCAAATTTAGTGTGTATGTCTACTAGAATCTAAGTAATATAAATCCAGAAATTTGTTTGACAAAATAAACTATCATTTAGGTTAAATTCACTTAATTGGCTGTAAAACCCAAAAAAAAAATCTTATTTTGCTGACATCTAAAATTTACATGTTTTTATAGTTCTTTTAAATTCCCTAACTCAGTGGACATCAATTTCATAATTTGGGTAAAGTTAGGATATTTTTATATGACACACTAATAAAGTATCAGATAAGAAGTATATATGCCAAGTTTGAAGATATTCCAATGAATTATTCTCAATTTATGAGTAAACAAATTTCCAAATTTCCAGAATGGGTACTAAAAATTCATAACTTTTTGGGTGTAAATTTTTTTCTGAAATATTTCACATTTCTCCAGGGTTTAAAATAAATTAATTTATAATATTTTTTCTATAACTAATATACATTTTTTCAATTTTGTTGTCTCTATGAACAAATATGAATATTTTCAAAAACTCGGAATATGGTACCAAATATTAATTAATTTCATCATTATTTTACTTCAGAATCGATTTCTTTGCAAAAAGTACATTTTGACTATTTTAGTCCAACTTCGATTTTTCAGAGGACCGTCAGGTAATCTTGTGAAGGGGGCCATAGGCCAATACGTTTATATAAAAAATTCGCAAGAAAATTTAGTACACTAATATCTAATATCATTTCAAGCGTTTTCGAGCAGTTTCCGAAGGGTTAAGTGGGGTAGCCATTAAGTCAAATTAACTGCTATTTACAATAAAGGTATGGCTTTTTCTTTTGCTAATAATATGCATATTACCAGATAAAGAAGTAGTATATTTCATAGGAAATTTATATGGAAATACGAAAAATATACCATATTGTAGCAATTATATCAATAAATACTTGTTGAAAGAATATTAAATTCTAAATAAAAACAAAAAATATTTTGTTTATCTTAAAACTGGAATAGCCTGTTAGTAAATAGTTTAGTTTGCTCAATTTTATTGTAACCATTTGATCTATTCTTATTAATTGTTATATGTCGTTTTACATAAATAAAAGCATTTGGATATGGGTTTTGATTTATGTCCAATTTCTTAATGTTTCGCTGATGTTACACTTTTCTGGTGCTTCGAAAGGTCTAAATCTTACATAGTAACTGTTATTGAGCAGATTTTTGAAACAGCTACTACTTATTATCGGACAAACTTATTAGCCCGAATACTAAATACCTGCATAGTATTGAACATATCGATTAAAAATGAATAGCTATATTTTCATTTAAGGACACACACATCTAGACATACACAGGGTGGGCCATAATTGCCAATCAATTCAAACAAAATAATAGCTTATTCTATTCTAGAATTAAATACAAATTACATAAAATAGAAATAAGGAACAACCTTAAATATTCCAATATCAGTCCCATTTGGGAATTTTAAATAATAATTCTAATAATAATTATTTTAATTTTTACACTGACAGGGAATTATAACCCACCCTGTATATATATCTTCTACTTTGCATCATCCTCTCGTACTCCCACCTTCTCCATATCTTCACGAATGCAGTCTTCCCATTTCTTTGTGGGTCTTCTACCCCTCCTCTTCTCCACCTTTAGCTTTCTGACTTTTCTACCTCGTAGTCCACCTCTCTCCTCACCACTCTCTTCTAGAATGTTATACAGGTCCTCATATGGCTCTGCTTTTGCTTTGGCCACTGCTGCCTCTTTTGCTGCCTTGTTTGCTTTCTTGAATATATTGCTTGTCTCCTCACTCCCAGGTCCCTTTCTTTTTTCCACCCATGTTTCTCCTTTATAGCAATTTGTACGTCGGTGCACCACCACCATGTCTCTTCCTTTTTTTATTTCTTGCTATGCTGATTGAATTACCGTCTTCAGCGGTCCTTCTTATATCTTTCGTTAGACTGTATCATGCTTCAGCTTGGGTGTAGAACATAATACACATGATTGCATAGTTTTGATTTGATCTTGAAAAGTTATTGTTTTATGTTGAAACCATATTTTAGTACATCTTTTGGTTAGATTATATTCATTCCTATGGTATTACTGTCGAAGGATTGCAAAATTTTAATTTATTAGTTTTTATTTTTGTATGTTTTCTGCAGTAAAGATTTCATTCTATATATTTTATATAGAAAGGTTGGGTCTTATAAACAGGATGAGGTTTTTAGGTTTCTGGCTTTTTTAGAGTATGAGCTAACCCATTTTTTTTACCTTTGGGTCTTTAGTATACGAGTAGGACATACTATAACAAAGGACTGTCAATATTTTAAGTTCAAATCAATATTCCAAATTTCAAAGAAATTGGTTCAGTAGTTTCAGAGGTATAAAAAATTGACCTATAAAAAACAGCGTAAAGTTAGTGGCATACAAAACCTTGAGTTGACAGTCCCTTATTATAGTATGTCCCTGATTTATAATTGACTATTGATTCTTTAAAAAGAGTATTGTTTAGAATATGATAACTGGTATTTCTTAGTCATTCTTTTTGCCATTATTTAATTATCATTATGTGATAAAATACACATTCCTTTCCAATATTATTTTGACAAACCTTTTAATAAAATGATTTTTTCTCGTGGCTGAATTATTCTGATCATGCAAGAGAGATGAAAATGACGGTGATAGGGAACATGTGAACTTTGTACTCAAAGTCAATTTAAAAAAATTGCTTTTGTCATTTTAAAATTAGTAAATTACTAAAATTTCTGATATTAGGTATAACAGTTAAATGTATCAATTCAGGATTTTAAAACCCGACTTTATTGTTTCAAAAAATGTTTACTGTGTACCTTTGTTTTAGTTCCAAAATATTTCATTGTTCCTCATTTCAAAACAAATTCTAACTATTCTTCTGATAATCCCACTATTTATAAACTAATGACTTCTTAGTCAATTTTAGATATTATATTATTTCTTTCGAAAAAGAATTAAGATAAAATTCAGAAATTTATCTGTTTTGCATGCTAAAGTTATAAACAAAATAAAAATGACTAAAAATGTTTGTAAACCTGTAAGACCTACCCACATTTAATATTTTTGCAAATTTCAACTTCTGTCAGTTTAATTGAAGGCCAATATTATCTTTTAGTCAACCTTTTCGTGGGAAACAAAATATAAATGCAACCTGATGGATCAAGAGTATACTTGAAAAATAATTTCACTTTACGTATATAATAAGAACAACTTTAAATTTGATTTAAATACAAACTATTAACTTTTGACATTTCTATTTATTTTGTAGGTATATCTCTACATAAATTTTATTAAACACCATAAATTATAAGAACACAAACGTATCGGTTTTCTTCTGTTTATCGTGTTATTGCCTAATTACTTCTTCATTTACATAAAAAACATACATCACTATGCTCAGTTTTTCATAACATGTAAATATCAAAATACAAATGCGTGAAATTAAGAAATGTAATACGATTTCAAATTTACATGTCTTTGATATACATAAATAAGAAAAAACAAAAACTTTGTTAGTGAAGATACTTCAGATTAAAATATTGTAATTTTATTTAAAGTAAAGCAAGCTGTGATCTATGATCATTATACTAGTAAATGTAACACAAAATAATTGGAATAGAAATTAATAGAAATATATGATTTGAACCACATGTTCTATATATTCTTATCAATAGCCGTAATGTATTGGGACGATCATTTAGTTGTAAATGGACTTTCACAATTAATATATATATATATTTGGTATTATGTTTTGCTGTAATTATTAAACAGATGTTTCATTTAATAGTTGAGTTCATTCAGAATTTTGTGAAATATTTTTGCTGCTATTATTTTTTTTTGGAATCAATAAGAGTATCAGGGTGGTTTTGTACTCCAAAAATGTACTTATAAAATGTGACATTTCACAAAAATGTTACCAACATTTTAAAAGAAAAGTGCCAAACCTAGTTTTATATGTCCTTAAATCTGTTAATATAATTATATTAGCACAAAATAGTGTGATAATTAGTCAGTGCATACTGAAAAAATCAAATATATTTTAAGAAGGTAAATTATTCTTAATGAATAAAAAAACAAAATACTTAACGGTAATCATCAATAATATTATTGATAGGAAAGAATATTGTATTATTATACATATTATAAACGATTTAATCTCAAGCTACTTTTTCGTTTTATTGATTGAAACTGGTGGAAACATTAAAAACTGTACAAAAAGAATAGGATTTTTTTTTATATTAAGAAGTTTTTTAGAATGCTTAATAGTGATGTGTATAATTTTATTAGTAGTAGAAAAGTTTTATTCTTGCCATTTTATTTCGTGCTCTTTGGAGATTTTCAATTGAATATTACTAGCCAATGTTCCTCCAGATTTGAAACTTAGTTCTCTTTGTCATTTCATCCTTGACGTTGATCGCAGGTCTATACGCGGCACTTGGTTTTATAAATGAAGGTTATAGCTAACAATAATGTTGGTGGGTGAGCTTGTGATATAGAAGTTAGTATATATCAGCATACTAATAAGTTCGAATCCTAATCTGTACAGTTGGAAAAATACATATGAATGTTCCAGCTAATATTGATATGAATTTTGTTCTTATAAATTAAAAATGAGTAATAAAGTTATAGGCCGGGAAATAAAGTTGAAAAAACACATGAAACTTATTACTAATTTCAACACAAATGAATTTAGTAATATTCAATCACAAATGTTATGGAGTATAACATACTAATAATCCCTAAAAGTCTCAATATTGGACGATGGTTCAAATGAGTCATAAGTCTCATCATTATGTCAAAATAGCATTTTCGTAATTTCAAATAATTTCTATAACTACACCATTTTGCTATATAAATACAAATTTATAATATATTTGTGTTTCCATTGTTTATTAAATAAAACAAAAATGTTCCAAATCGGTCAACTAACAAGTCCTACGGGTCAAAAATGGTTTCAAAGAGGTTCACAAAACATATTAAATTGTATAATTTTTCATTCATAAAACGTTCTTTCTCCATATATAGTGTGTGTTCTGCCGAATCAGTTATTAGGCAGGTTCTCCATCCTTCTCGGTCCTTCAATTCTCTATAGGTGTTTGGTTTGAATTCTTCTAACGCCCCTTTTCTTGGTTTTCCTTTTCCACGTTTCCCTAGAAATCGACCTTCCAGAATTGCTTTGACCATTCCTTCGCCAAGTATTATACATATGTCCAATCCAATTCTTCCTTCTTCTCATTATTGTTTCCAACATGCTGTGTTTTTCTTTGATTTTTCTTCATGTCTTTCCATGTCTTTGCATGCTTATCCAAATCCACATTTTAGTGCTTCAATTTTCTTCTTGTCTTTTTCTTATTTCTTCTTAGTTTTCAGTCGTAATGTTTTTGTTCAAGTGTTCTCTCCATATAAGTATCATATTAATTTATAAATATATATGAGGTCTCCAGAGAGCAATTTTGATAACGTCATTGATCTCTTGAAAACAGCTATCGTTCTATAAAAGTACATTATCCAGATTAATAAAGCATTTTATATAAATTGTTGAGATTATTAATTTCTGTTATTTAAAAGCAAAATTAACAATTTTAGTCTCAAAATAGGGCCTATAATATATTACAACAGTACATATTTGACCACAGAACATACGACGAAAAGATATATGTTTGAGATTAGTTGGTATTAAAACATGTGACAAAGGCAACATCTGAACAACTAAAATTTAAAAAAATGCTAATGTAAATGCCCCCCAGAATAGATGATAGTGGATGATAGTCATCTTGGCAACAAAGGTAGCTCGTATAAAAAGTTCTTGCTAGTGTCTTATGTAAAGTCTTTTTATAATGACTAAACCACCTCTGCTATTGTCAGTACTGTCGCCTCTATGGCACCAGTTTTTTAAGAACTGGATTTATAAAGGGAGGATAATCCACCGTGTGTAATATGATCCTGTATGATCTTGTTGTCTGCCATATGAGGCCACATCAATTCATGTTGAGGAACAACTATGTCGGTCCTTTTAGTTGCAAACTTACCCTTTTTGTAGATGAGTAGACTTGAAATTGGACCTATGGTTTTGGTGTAATCTCTGAGTTCCTACGTGTTTTCCTCAATATGTTTTAGACTGCACCTATTGAGAACTCATCAATGGGTCATGATAATTCCACCACATCCTCAACGTTACAGGCGTGCCCTGTTGATTTAATTCAGCTGTATGAAACCTATCAACAATCCTCATCTGTGAGTCTACTCTAGGTGTGCCATACTATTTCGATCCAATCTAAAGACGCTTTTTACTTCATAACAATAACAACAACAACAACAACAACAACAACAGCCAGTACTGCAACAACAGACCAATTCTGTCCAAATAATGATGTCCGAGTCAGGAGTGATGGCAAGATAGAGAAGTAACTAAAAATGGAGGAAGTATTATCATCCGCACCTAATCAGCCATAGCAGCAAGCAAATATGGTTTTGCTGCAGAACTTAACTCCTCGCCATCAATGAAGTTTAAAGAAGTTAAGACTGCAGTTCCAGTAAAAGAGGACACTTCATAGAATCCTTACTAATAATTTTAAGTTGGTTATTAAAAATAACTTACCAATACCGACAACACTGTGTGCATATTTTGAAACTTTCTGAGACTGCATTTGCTCCAATTGTTATTCCGTTTTGGCTAGTGATGAACACATCAAACAGATTTATGATATTGACAGTTATAGAAATATTTGAAAATTATGAAAATGTTATTTTGACGTATAGTGATGATCGTCATCTGACTCATTTTAAGGAATTTTAGTGTGTAATCACATGATACCAAATTCTTTTATTGCCTGGACTATTCGACAAACATAAGTTAACAAATTCTACAAATGGTATGAAAAATATTCTACCACTTTGTATTTAACTAAGTAATTGGATATATTTCTACTTAAAACCTTTAAAAAATATATTAGTAGAAAACTGATTTTTTTAAAATCCTAAAACATCTCTTTCTTTTGAGAAAATTAAGCCAGTACAGTTGCAACAGAAAAGCAAAATTTAAGTTCATTCATTTAACAAAACAAAATTTCATCAAAAAACAATAATTGTTTTTAATGTCGCTATACAAATATTAATTTTCAAAATAATATTTCGCTGTTTTGTTTTCTGTTTTATTAATAATTTTATTTGCCATAAGATTCAGATTCTCAACCAAAGAAAAGTAGAAATGAAATTGACAATATTATTGTTTAGTTTTTGAAATAATGTGCAAGTGGAGGTGATACTTTCTCTAGAGTATGTAATTTCATAATTTTCCTTTATATGCCGACAAGCGCAGTGTTTTCACAAACATTTTATGTGTTTTTTTATTAGTAGTTAGCCGCGATACAACTCAGAATGGAAAGATCACAAACCTTTGTAGTTTGATTTCTGATTCTAACAATGCTATTTCAGTTCTAAAATGTATTAATTTTAGTTTCACTTATATTGAACTATCCCTGGAAATAACAATTAATTCGAAAACGATCAATTCCAGCAATTTCAATCGCGTAACATAACGATAAATTTTTGAGTTAGATTAAAATTAAACTGGAAGAATTGTGATCGGACATTCATATCTAAATTTGAAAATTTGGTAAGTAACCAAGTTATTTAGTATGAAAAAATTTACTAATCGCAAAAACAGCCCCCTAATATTTGTATGTTCTATTTCTATCCCTCCTAGGAGTGGAGCTGGGAAATGGTTTCACATTACCCAAAGATTCATGGGAAAATTTGGATCCATTTCCTAGCCTCTTAGGGGAAGAAAAAAACTTAGATACAACATATTAGGTAAGAGAGATTTTAAGTGACTACGGGGCTGTATTATATAAAAATAAATAATTTTTTATTTAAAATTCAAGATTGAAAATGGCAAAATAATTTGTTGAACACTGTTGGAAGATTTTTTTGTAGGTAGGTACTAAAAAATAATAGCCGGTTATGTGACCTTAGGAGAATCTGCTAAAGATGCGTAATAGGATTTTGTTCAAACAATTTAAACTGGTCAAAGGCTCTAACAAATTAGTAAGTAGGTTAAAATGACTTTTTTACTACAATTAATCTGTTCAGTATTAATAAAACTGAATCATTTTTAAAATTTCATGTCTCCTAAAATATTATATGAAATAATATGTGCGATACCTTTCTTATAAATATTTCTACATAATGCTTTGTTGACTAATATGTATTATAAAAAACAGTTTATCATCCAGGCGTTAAATAATCTAAGCTTAAATGTTATAATAAATTAATTAGAAATCATTTTTACTTTAATAAACTACATAAACTATATCCTTATAAATAATTTGATTGAATTAGATATTGATTTGTAATTACAATCTTCATCTGAAACCATAGCTAAACTACAAAACATATCTTTATTTAATTTAAGCAATCTCTTTTTCTCTTTTTGATTAATAAAATCAATTTATTACAAACAGCATCAAATAAGAAGAAATTATTAAGGTTACAACCAATAGTTTCATATAGGAAAGACATGAAAAGATTTTCATCTAAAACTACAAAATGTTAAAATCTTTTTCTTTTAAATAAATCAAAGTTTCAAAACCAAAAATTGAGCTTAAACAATATACATATATTATTTAGTTTTTTAAATAGAGCCATGATATGTATGCTATTGTACAACAGAAATTTATCAAATATTTCAAAAACTCCCAATTTTACTTTTAATTAAAGGTTATTATGATATGAGAAAATCTAAAAAAAATTGCACGGAACTTCTAGCTATCATTATATTTATCCGGAAATCATAAATTATTTTGTTTTCTTTGAATAACTATACAAAATTAATTTCAAGCATGTGAAATAATAATATATTTCTTACTGCAAAAATTAATAAACGAACAAAAGATATTTAAAAAAATGTCATTTGTATGTTTCAATATTTCAATATCTACTTTTTATGGTCATTTGTTGATGCAGGTTTAACTGGTTTTTGAATATATTCAAAATGTTTTCTTTTTTTAACACTAAAACTATAATTTTTCAAGCATTGTCAAAATTAATATAAAATAGTCATATCATAGCAACACATATAATACTAACAACATAAACTCGCATTGTTTTTAAGGGCTATAATAAAATCAGCTTGTTAGTTTTGTTGAGCGTGCAGTTAAAACAATTCTATACCTCATATTCGGTAAATAAGACTCCTGTTCTTAATTGAATATCGAAATGAACTATTGACTGAGCCTAATCTAATTTGGTTAGAATTTAATTTAATTTAAGGAAAGATACAATGTTTTAATTATATAGTGACCAGATAGAGTTAAGACTTCCACTGAAAATATTTCGTTAATTTCTGTTCAATTGTTAGTGCTACAGTATTTCCTATATTATTATTTATTGTTAAAAAGTGAAAATAAGTACTCATAACATGCTATAACAAACTTGCGTTTTAAAATACACATAAATCATATAAGAAATATATTTAACTAATATATCTATAAAATGCCTGTATTTATGAAGTAAAATACTCAAATATTATAAAATGTAAAGTGGAAATACAAAATTTACAATATTATTAAGTGTAGAACATTGCACGACTTATAAACGCGTATTCGTTCAGTTTTACGTGTGCTTTTTTCTCTAAAATTCAATTTATATAATTGAAGATGTTTTATAGAGTAAGTAGTGGGTTTAAAAATTCTACTTTTCCTTTGCGTAAATACAAATCCTCGATGTTTTTTTATTTAAAATATGAAGGATTGATACTTTATTATTTCTAACATTGACTCACAATCTGCCATTGTGTATAGATAAATTTCAAAAATGTTATGAGGTACGGTACCTACTACTATTGTTTTATAAATACTGAAGATCTTACACAAAAAATTGACCTGTTTGATATGTACCAAATAATAATATATTCTATGTATTAGGTAATATTTTCCATTAAGAGGTACTTTTAGTAAAAAAAGTACAGTTGCGAATTCAATAGAAAATATTTATATAAACTTATGGCAATTGACTATTAAAAAAGCCCCTGCTTTGTCAATAAGCTTTATAAGAGCGGCGCTGAAATTGGATTATTTTACTCCTTTCATTAACCCTTTGTAGATGTCCTACATTCCATGTGGACAAATTGGTCTATAATTGATAGATAATTATGTATTTTGGAATAGGCTACTGGCAGCTACCAGCTATATACAAGAGCAGTGGAAGCCACAGATAGATAGCGAAAACTCATGTAGGCCACAGCAGCTCACCTGACTGAGGAAGAGAAATATAACTTGGGAAATTCATTGTTAGGGCTCTAAAACGGTCTTTAGAGTTATTTCAGAATAACATGTTATCTTATTTGTTAATAATGTTCACTAAAGTTAGTTATTCTACAATAATTTACACCATAATCACATAGTCAAATATGAAACAAAAATATTGATGCCATCTTTGGTTTCTGAATCGACTAAATAGATCCTTTTAATAGATTTTATGTAGATCATGCAGGTCATCACATGTTTGTAAGTATGCTATATCTAACTAAATATGTTGAAATAAATAACGTATTTAGTGCATATATAACTCCACAAAGTTGGAAATTAATATTTTAATGTCCGTATTTAGGCAAAAAAATTTAAGGACCTATGTTAAGTACGGCATGTCTATAACATACAATTTATTCCTAATATTCTATTGATAAATTATTATCTAGCCATTCTAGGACTAAACTTTGATCAATTTTCCTACTCTTGCAACAGCAATATCCCCTGAGGTTCGGATAAAAAATATTCAGCAGTTTAATGTTATAAAATAGACCATAAAGAGGAAATCAACTAAGGGTTAAAAAGTTAGATGATTTTCTAACATGTATTATAGGGTTTAAGATAACAGACCTTTTGATCCTTTTGGTTTTAATAATATATAGAATTCAATGTTGTCTATTAATTTTACAGCATGATTTTCTAATATAAATACTTATTGAAAAAATATTTCATCCCGTCTCAAAATTCTATTATAGCTAAATTTTAATGTAGTCAAATACTCGTCATGCAGTTTTAAATTTATAGCAGAAACTGTGGCATTCTTATTATCTCATATTAGATCTAGAATAAGATTTTTTCCTGGTAGTAATTATTTTTACAAAGTATATAGCATTAGAATAACGATGCTAAACAAAGAATATTAATCGGCTAAAATAATTAAATTTCCTGGTACAGAATAATTTTTTAGGAGAAAAAACAGCCATATTCTATATATTCAATATATCCTCTGAACTAAATTGATTTTGAAGCATCTCCAAAGCTGGCATAAAAATGTTTCATGTACTCTAACGAATAAATTACGTTAGAATAGGTTTAACAAACCATTATTTGTATGTGGTTGGTCATCAGGATTGGGGTCACAATTTTTGAACTAGTATTTGAAATTTGAAACACTGGTACATTTCGTGTCAAGGAAGATGCTTATTTAAAATCAGCGCGAACAACTACTTCCTCTGGGTGTTAAAGGTCAAAAGGTGTTTTAAAGAATACTATTTTTCCACTTCTATGTCATCGAAGTGTATATTCAATGGTTCTACCATAGAATTTCATTATTTTTTAATGCATATACACTACGCCAGGGATCTTATTTTTAGTTAATAATATTTTATTATTCAAGCAGAAACTGTTGATAGGGTTGCCAATATTGCATAGCAATTTTTTATTCACCAAAACTATGAGTTTAATGGTAATTAACTACATTAGACCATACATAGTTGCCATAAATGAGAATTAATGTAATCTACTTTTTCCTTAGTGACTGTTGTTTAGGACGCCAATATTGCATAATAATGTTTAAAAATTCATCTCGGATGCTATGATTTTGTGGGTGATTTTGACTAAATAATTTGTATGTATATGAACTTTTACTATGGATGCCAATATGACATAGGAACAAAAATGTTTTATTAATTTATCACAAATATTAGTATTTCACTACATAAACTTTCAGTTAATGAATTTCCTCATAAATATTACATATTTTATAAATTCATTACAAAACAAAGAAAAATGATTAAAGACAAAAGTCTTAGAATAAATAAGATTGTTTTTGATGTTAATAGCTCCCTCTAGATAGTATGAATCGTTATGGATTAATGATATTTTATAACAAAGTCAATAAACGTTTGAAAACTAAAATATAGGTACATAATTAGTATATGTATTTCAAAGTATCGAGTAACTCCAAATTGCTAATACAATATGGTACTTTTCAATCAGCTGTTGAGCATAGAGAAATAAACTGTGCATTGTGTACATCATTGTTCATTTAATATTCTATTTTGCAATTTCAACTTTGTTAGCCCTATATTCCATGACAGCTTCCAGTTGTTTCAGCAAATTGACTATGGCTGCTGTATTTGTTTCACGAAGAGTGTTTACAATTTCCCTCTTCTTTGACGTTTGGTCTAATCCATTGATAAACTGATAGCTAGCTTTAAGGTGACCACAGAGCCAAAAATTGCGAGGACTTAATAAAGGTGTGATCTCTCATTAAATCAGAAAAAGGTGATTTATTTGTTCATGGCAAGGCAACTTTCAACAGTAATCATTAAACAAACAAATCTTGTTGCAACATGTGGGTAATTATTACGTCATCAGCTTAAACGTTCTCAATTTTTGGCCTTCATGTTTCCCAGACCTCAATCCTTATGATTACTGACTCTGGGGGACACTTTTAAGCAGCAGTATATCAATAGATTCTACCAAACATCAAAGAAAAGCTAGTTGCCCATATCACGGATTCGATGACATACAGTCTTCGTGAAACAAATGAAACAGCCATAGACAATTTGCTGAATCAATTTGAAGCTTCGTGCAGAAATTAGAAACATTTTCAAAATGTGTTGTGCCTTTTAACAATACCCTAAAGATGCTTTTCAGGTTCCTACAAATTTAGTTCTGCTGTGTGTGTAGTGTGTTCTGCCGAATTACATGAAAGAAGAAATCTACTAAATATATTTGGATGAATTAGTCATATATTAGAAAGAAAATAACCTACTGATAAAAGCTATTGAAGGAAGGTTTCTAACAAAAATAACTAAAGGATCTTATAAGAATATTATAGATACAGAACTTAAAGAAATAGCGTGCAATAGGGACAATCAAGATAGTGGGTCTGCAAGTGAGATAGATAGACATTTTGGAATTACCTGTATTTGTATTTGTGGCCATCTGTATATCTAACTGGCACTTGTATCATAAAATACATAATTTGTTATTATATTTTTATAAATTTTCTGGAATCAAGGATTTCTTACTGCAAACATATTTTTGGGTACAAAACTAATTAGTTTCCCATTAAAAAATAAAAGGCACAGCTATTCGATAAACAATACCTATGTATGTATAAGGATACACAGCTATAAATTAAAATTAAATCTATTGAAAGTTTGAGCAAACGTGTAAAAGCACCAAACGTATCCACAAAAACTAAACATACAAAGTTCGAACTACTATTTGATTTTTGGTTAGATTATTGAGAAATAGTCTTCTCTTTTTAAAATAGAGATTGATTAATCACATGGAATTAAAAACAATATGCGACCATGGTTTCAGTTTATATAGAAATAAAACAGCTGGAAAAGGTTTGTTTTATATATATAAACCGAAACCATGGTCGCATATTGTTTTTGTTATTAATTATTTATATCTGAATCCTTTTGGATCACAAACCGGACTATTATTTTTTATTTATTTTTATATGAATCACTCACACTACACAAAGTTAAAGGTTCCAATAAATCAATTGGGAACTTATTTGTATTTAAGGAATATTGAAGTTATATGGGTTCATCACCAAAATAATTATTGCTTTGAGTTAACTCCTAAATATGGAAAATTATGTGCTAAACATATCTGCAAAAATTACGTGTCTAAAAATTCGTATTAAAATACTAAACTGGTTCTAGTAAATTTTTCAATTCATAAAATTGAGCTTACCGATAATAGCCAAAATATAAATATTCATGATGTCACTCAGTTGAACTCCACTAAATTCTGTAAGAATAATCCAATCTATTATTACTTTTCTGTAATTTTACAGCAAATAATCAAAATATTTATACTTGAAAAAATAAAACTTGCCGGTTACACCTGAATGCAGTTTGGCTTTTTAGTTTTAATTGGTTGATTCATAACCTATCAGAAAAAGAAGTAGGTAGTACAAATTTCAAAATATTTAGGTATACACCTAATTATACAATTATACCTACTACCTTCTATGTATTTAGGGTTGGTATCTACTGTTTTAACGAAATCTGTGCAATAAATTATACAATATAATTACTAGATATGTAGATAACTATGTAGACTGTTGTTTTCAAACCTCGATCCAAATGTGTTTAGATCTATAATGATTCATTCATATAACTGTGTAAAAAGAAATCAGAACAATTAACCGATAAAAAAATAGGTATTATCATTAATGTTCTAGCATTAAATAAATTATAATCCAAATCATACCTGACCTGAGTAAGGTGGGACAGGTCCCACCCCCGATATTAAAAAAGGGGAAGGGGTCAAGGAAAAAAGAGAAGGGAGAGAAGAAAAGGGGGTAGCTAGAAAGGAAAAAAGAAGGGAGGGGAGTGTAATGAAAAGAGAAGTCGACGATAGTAGAATCGTTTTATTCAGCATAAGTCAAAAAGTATTACTAACGACAACGAATATTACTAACGACAACAAACATAATATAATTCAAAAGCGATACATAAAGATATGAAGGCGATATGCCATGGAACAATTAATGTATAAACTTATAATAGAGTTCGTTTTAACAGAGTTCATTACATTCACCGTTACATTAAAAGTTTCCTTCATAGATTAGTTTCTGTACGGGTTTTGGTTTCCGTGTGGATCGTCGTAGTTTTGTGGGGATGAATCGTCAGTAGTTATAATTTGATATTCCTTGCCCGTTTTTGCCATAGTATTCGAGGGTTTCGATAAACTATTTTCAAAGTCTATCCTATTGTCTTGATTGAATTTTGAGGTGTAGTATCTAGGTCTTCATCGTTAGACAGGAATTCGTCTTTCACGTTTGCTGGAGAGACAGACGGTTTCGGGGCTAGGTCCTTTGTTGATACCGTGTCTATTCTTCTATCGAGGTACTTGATGTGTGCGTAATGGTGTGTTGAAATTATTAGTTGAACTTCATCTACTTTATTTTGATATTTATTTTCTGGTGAGAATTTTCGCAGATAGACAGTTCCAGGTTGTGCGAGCCAGGTTGGTAGAGATTTTCCAATAGCTGATCGATGATTATACGCAAACAAGCGGTTGTGATGTGTTTGGTTAGTAGATGTGCATAAGAGCGACCTTATTGAGTGAAATGCTTGCGTAAGAACTTCTTCCCATCGACTTTTTGGGAGGTTTTGATCATAGAGTAATATAGAGTAATATAGTAATCATAGAATAATATATAATAAGTACTCTGTGGTTATGATCATGTAGGGCGAGAGAAATCGATTTCCACAAGGGGCCGTTGAGTTTCTCGACTTGTGAGTTTCGTTTGGATGATACGGAGTGGATCGTGTATGGGCAACGCAATGCTCTCAAGAAAAGATCAAATTTCGCGCGACATAAATTGGGATCCTCGATCCCAGTGGATTGTTGATGGAGTCCCGAATATGTTGAATATGCTTACTAATATCAATTTCCAATTTTCAAAATGGCTTGTGATTTCAACTAGGCGGGTGAAGCTGACAAATTGCAAATAAAAACAAAGACGCGCTTCTGGCTTCTGTTTATGGGCTGTGTTTGTTTGGACAAGTACAGTCAATGAAAGAGAAGGGCGGATACGGATCTTTGTTTTGTATTCGGTTAAATAAAAGAGAGCGCTTACATGCTATGTTTATAAGCTGTGTTTAGTTGTATGAGTACAGCCAGTGACGAAATGCATGTGTCTACACAGCATAAGGGGCTGAATAGCACCAACAATATTTTTCGTGGCATATAATCGGAACTCCATGTCAATGTGGGGGTGCGTACCTACGCACCCTACGCACCCCCCCCACCGGCTACGCCCTTGGACAACAAATATTACTAACGACAACAAACATAATATAATTCAAAAGCGATACATATAGATATGAAGCCGATATGCTACAAAATAATTAATGTATAAACTTATAGATAATAGAGTTCGTTTTAACAGAGTTCATTACAGGGAGGAAAAAGGAAATGGGGGAGGGGGTAGCAAAAAAAGTAAAAAAGAAGGGAGGGGAGGACAGAAGGAAAAGGGAGAGGGGGTAGCAAAAAAAGAAGGG
>JAUYWI010142416.1:0-19888 GCA_034780595.1 Parotoplana pacifica | reverse complement strand
AAAACTTTTTGAAGTTGGTATAAGCTTTCTTGACAAAAACATGGGAAGATCCAAATTTACCCTCAACTGGAAACAATTTACAAGCCAGGCACCCAATGCCATTTTCTTGCTTGCTGTATGCTGACCATGTATACTTATCCATCCATTCTGATTTGACAGATCTCTCTGTGAAGCCACTTGATCTTCTGGAATCAATCAATTTTCTTGGGGAATAAACATAGGACGAGTCTGGCTTTCTATTTTTTATTAATATCATTTTTGAAGCATCATCTAGTGGTTTTGGGAATGAAAAAATATCTGATGAGACAGAAACAGATATACCAGATGAGGCCGATGATGTGGAAACTGAAGGCGTTGCATCTGTGGCTAACGATGTGGAGACTGGAGCCGTTGCGGTGGAAAGAGCTGTTGTGGTAGAAGGAGTAGAATGAGCCGTTGTGTTGGAAGGAGTAATAGGAGACGTACTAATAGAAGGAGTACATATATACCTTTGAGAAGAGAAACTCTAGCTTTTTGCAGGTCTTGGCCTCTTTTTCAATCGTTTTTCTCCGTTTGGATTGTTCACTGGAGGCAGACAAATACACCTAGGAAATATATGCATAGTCTCTTTATCTAACCGAGATAGGCACTTAAAGTGAAGGGGGGAGCGCATGCTCCACGCACTCTATACTGGATATGCCACTGATATTTATACAATTTTAACCCCTGGACAATTTGTTAGCATATATTTGTTGGAAATGGGTATTTTTTTAATTATGCTAAAACATTAACTGGGACTAAAAAGAATTCGGAAAACTGAATATCAAAACTAAATGGAACTAAAAACTGAAGTCAATTTATACATAGCTAAATTCAAATAACTGCTAACAAACATCAGCTAACCATAGATAAGCAAAAAATATCAATAGGCAATATTTGGATAGAACAAGTAATATTATCATGTGCTATTTAGCTTTCAACCAACATAATGTTTTTTCCTTTAATCTATATCTAATGCTAGTATTTAGACATGGTAAGTAGATGGTAAATATATGAAGAAAATAGGTCCTGGTCCATTAGGTATTTTTTTATAATATAATAGAATAGAGGAACCTTTTGGGTAAAATCAAATAGAAATTATGTTTGTAGATTTTTTGTTTATTCATGAAAATACAAACCTTTAATACTTTTCTATAAAAACATCACTTTTAATTAGTTTTTCTTAAATTATTCCAATACATGGTTGGATACTCTAGCCAGCAATGTCATTGTACTGAGCTGACAATAGACACATGTGATTACCTAAACATTGGCTATAACTGCTACCATATTGATATATTTATTAAGAGTTAACTTTGCCAGATCAAATAAATATAAACTAATTCATTTTATTATATGAAATTATCAAAATAAAATATGATTGGTGTACTTTTTGGTATATCAATAAATAAAATGTCTAAAAACATACGTACTTATAAAGGACATCAAAAGTCCGATATTGATGGACAAAAATAATATATTCATCTCTAAATCAATAAATTTTAAATAATATTGTTCAAATATAATAAATCGATGTTAAACAGGTTGAAATATAGATTGTTCAAAATTAGTATTGTAATATCGAAACCGATTTTTTTATCTACTTAAATTTTCTGCTACAATGGACGCTAAATGTTTGATTTCATAGCAATTTAAACACAGAGCTTTGCTTCTAATCACAAAAATATAGATTTTTTTTAACATAAATTTGTCGCAGTTCTAACTCAATTTTTTTACAATTTTACTTTTTAAGCTACAATATTGAATTTATTTCTCATCTTACTGATATTAATAATAGTTCAGAGTTCTATCAGGTTAAGTTAATATCAAGGATGTTTTAGTTTATTAAAATCTTATGATGATTTATTTGATACTACAGATCAACAAGACGTTCATGAAGCTTTTTTTAAATCATTAGAAATAACTATATTGATTTAGTCATTTTAATGTTCCTTCTGAAACTACATACATTTGCTCCAATTGTTATTCCTTTTTGGCTAGTGATGATCACTTTAATTATGTATAGGTATCATCAAACAAATTCTTGATATCACCAAATAAATAAAGATAGATTTTGTAATAATTGTCAAATTGTTACACAACATTCTATAACTTATAATACTATCAATTATCCCAGAATATTAACTATTTTAATCAATATGGTTCTGGTAGACTTACTAAAACTGCAGTAATGTAGTTGTTCCTAATTTTATATCTTATAATAACCACAATTATGATATTTTTGGTATTATTTTGTCATATTGGTTCTTCAATCAACCATGGTTATTACATATCTTAAATAAGGAATATGCATTGTTGGAATAAATGTAATGATTCCATTATCACTAAAGCCTTTTAATTAAACTAGTGTTTATTTAGCCTTTTATATTTTGAATAATAACTAGATTATGGGAAGAGTGACGGTTGTGTACACATAAAACTGGTTAAAACTCACCGCTGAGGGTCCTAAGTCCCGCACCATATTTCTTGTTAATGTTTTGCATTTTAATTAGTTTACATTTTTCATTTCTGACCGGATTGTTTTACGGATTTTGGATATACTAGATGGTACTTTCAATCACCAAGCTTGACTGGCCATTTTATCATTCTTCAGCTTGGGTTTAGAGCAAGATGCACACAATTACATAGTTTTGATTTGATCTTGAAAGAATGTTGTTTTTATGTTGAAGCCATATATATTTTTACACATCTTTTGGTTGGATTGCATTCATTACTATGATGTTAGTACTGCTGAAGGCTTGACAGATATTATATCTTATTTCTTATTTTGAATGTTTGCTGCAGTAAAGATTTTATTCTACATATCGGAATCAATAAGAATTATTAAAGGCCAATACATCCATTCATGAAATCCGAAGAGAGTATCCTAGAAATTATAATCGCCTCCGCTGTTTTCCTTTGTTTAAGATTTGGTAAATTATTTTTAAGAATTCCCCAAGAGATTTGTATTGGTGATGGCTGATATTCTTGATTGAAGTGTTGCTTTATAGCTGAAGGTAGTTGCCAATTAAATGCTCTTTGATCCTTGTCTGGATAAGTCGACCTGCCTCTCCAATATATGTGGAGTTGCACAGATGACATTTGATTTTATAGACCACGATTTTGATAAACAGGTATCACAATTGGCGGGGCATAATGTCTTTTCTTTCGGAGGGTGAATGATTTGTCTAAGAGATTTTCCGGCCTTGAAGATTAATCTGCTTCAGGAGGATAAACACCTTCGTTTGGTCTGTTCATCAATATAAGGAGATTTGACATAGAGGAAATTGGAATTGTTTTTGTTTGTGGTGTTTATCTTTTGGTATTGATATTCAAATAATGTGTGATGAATAAATTGTCCAGGATATCCATTATTAATTATGGAAATTTTAGTATTCGCTTTGGTGTTTGATCTTCTTTCGGCTCTGCGCAATTCGCATTTTAGATGATAATGGACAATGTGAATCCCATGGCAAGATAGTATCGCTATCAATGCTTTTTCTATATAGTTTAAATAAAAATTTACCCATGTTTTTCTTCTAAGTGCCATGCTCATGAGTGTTGGCAACCATGGCCTTAAACCTGTACTATACTGTATTATATATTATTATTAGCCATAATGTCAAAAGTGTGTTAGCTTAAACCATAAAATAGTTGAAATAAGAATAAAAGTGTGTTACCTCAAATTATAAAATAATTGAAATACGCTCGCTCAAAACTATGTTAGCTCTTTAATTAATAAAAATTTCCTTGGGCAAACTACTTTTTTAGATATAAAAGTTTTATTAAAAGTCTGTGTTATATAATACATATTTTTTATACAGTCTTTTACTCTGTAACCTAAATGTAAAATGGTAGTAGGTATAGCTATTTCAGTTTAAAGAATAAAAAAGTAGTTAGCTCAGGAAAAGTTTTATTAATTAAAGGGCAAACACCGTTTTTGCCATTTTTAGCTATAATAATATCACATTTTGTTGAATGTTTTTTGTCGTTATATTAAGGTGTAAATCTATATTATTTTGAAAATAAAACAATGGAAATATATCCATTTGTAAATTAAACCTGACACAATTTATAATTAATTTTTGAGTGTATTCGATACAGGTATAGGGTGTACCGTTAATTATTGCGTTTTTATTCTAAACCAAACATTATGAACAAATTATATCAAAAACAAATTTATTTCTAATTATCAAACAAGTCATTGTAATAATAAATATGAACACGTAAGTACAATTTCACAGATACATCCCCTTCAAGTCTATCACCTTTTGGCAGTGATCAAGGAGATTTCTAAATTCCTTTTCAAGCATTTAATAATAATAATATAATAATAATAATAGCAGTTTATTTAGATAATACAGACTGTACAATGGAAATCAGTACAGCGGCAGGTAAAAAATAGACGGATAATATATTGCAATATTAATAGTTAAAACTACAGTAGTAAGTTATAGTTAAGTAAGTAAGTAAAATATGTATAGTAAGTCATGCTCGATGTTGTGTATAACAGAGCAGTAGTTTATAAAACTGTTCCACAATCTCAGCGTGTGAAGAGGAGGCAAGATAATACGATTCGATCTAAATGAAAAGTTGGGTCTTATGTCGTTCAAAATGTGGTTTGGGTAATCTTTAATTTTGTTAAAAAGATTCATTGCTAAATGAGTTCGGCGAGTTGAGAAATCAGGTAATTGATTGCGACCAATGATTTTGGTGGCTCTTTTTTGTACTTGTTTAAGTTTTCCTGAAAGATTTTGAGGAATGCCAACCCAAACTGGACACGCGTACTCAAAAATCAAACCAATGCTGCTTTTGTAAAAAAAAATTCCAATTCTTCTTGATTAAGGATCCGACGAAGAATACGCAAACCATAAAATCTGCGAGAGGTAATTTGGACAATGCTCTCAATGTGATTATCCCAGCTGAGACTTGAGTTGAAATAAACTCCAAAAATGTTGAGCACTTCTGGAAGATTGACTAAGGACGTGATTTTGCGGGTGATGATAGTAAGATTTTTTGATTTCTTATTGTTGAGATCAAGGTCCATAGATGACGACCAGTTTATTATGTTTTGATGTTCATCAAGGACATGAGAGTTGGCATTGTTTGTGTAGAGTGGTGAAACAAGATTTGTGTCATCGACGTATTTGATAACTGTGGTTAGGTTTGTCACCGGCATGAAGTCACCTGTTGAGAACGCAAATAGGAAGGGACCTAAAACAGAGCCCTGTGGAACACCGGATGTTATATCCTTTGGTGAACTAAGTGAAGATTGGAATCAAACTTGTTGTGCACGATTTTCCAGGTAGCTTATAGTAAAGAGAATAAACTTAATTGGAAAATGGCAGTCTATGAGGAAAATTGAAGCAGGTGAGGCTCCGTTAGTTTAGATATGTGGTGAGGAAAAGGTTGACTATGTGGGTAGAAGAGTCAGAAATATGAAGGTGGGGAAGAGAAGGCGTAGAAAACTACATTCGGAAACTACATATGGAATAGGTAGGAGTCCGAGAGGAAGATACAATGAATCGCAAGAAGTGGAGGAAAACATTCCGCATCGTCAATCCCACCGAAATGTGAGAAAAATCTAGAAGAAAAAGAAGTAGAAGATCTCAGCAGAATTCATATTTGCTTCCTAAATGAATGAAATTTAAAATAAATTGAAGTTAATTAGAAAAGCAAAAATATTAGAGAAATTTAGAAGCAAAATTATGTCCACAGACTAAAACATATCAATGATAGTTATTTGAATCTTATTGGAACCAGCATAGAGTAAAATGCTTATGCCTTTTTGGCAATAAAATCGTAATTAGATTTATTTGAAAAAATAATGCACAATCCCAATGATTAACGGGATTCCTTATATTTTTTCAATTCTAAAAATAATAGTAGTTAAATAAGACTGCATAAGGCTTTAGAAAGCCGACAAAAGTGTGGAGAACTTAGGCATCCAAGAAAATGGTTCTTACCATACAATTATTAAGGCGACTAGACACAATTCTAATATCACTTCTAAACGTATTGACTACACTAATCATACAAACCATTTTGCATATTGTCAATAATTTGGTAAAATATATGCATAACGAAATGATTATCTTATGCAGACTGTTATCTAAGTTTTATTTGACATTCAATGAAATGCTATCCGTTTTTAAATTTAAAATTGAAGTTAGATGGCGATAGAATGGGAAATAATTAAATCTTCTCGGTTCTGCTTTATGTACTACTCATGACCAATAAGTAGCATCTGAAATCTTACTTATTATACTGTTGTTTTACTAAGCAAAACAGCTTCACTCCGTTGTCAATCAAAATTATCTATTTTATGGTATCTGTTGCACTTTCGCCTTTGGTACATTTGCAATATATATTCTGAATTTCATCAAAATCGGTTTTAATTTTAGGAGGTGTTAATTGACCTGAAGATTTGCAGCTTTTTACTGTCATAGAAGTCATTACAGTTTAGGGGGTGTTATTGGGTCTGAAAGGTAATAATAATATGAAAAAAGTCAACTTTGACCCTTTATATCTCGCCATCTGTAATAGCTACGCAGATGAAATTTGGCACACTTGTTAAGTTTCCAAGGCGCTACACGACAAAAGATAATTATATCAAAATGTTAATTAGCTTTTAAATGGTAGCTGTCTGAAAAGTGACAAATATTGTAAGACCTTAATATACCTTACTGTACGTAGGTTTAGATAATAAGAAATCTACACAGAGGTAGCCAAACGATTGTAATGCTTTAATTAATAAACAATAATCTCCTATCCGAAGCATTCTCTTTTTAAACTTTCTATAATTGTAAAATTATAAGATTGAAGAGTACAATTTTTAATGTTATACATTGTACTTTAGGCACTATGAAGTATGGTAGCTGCTTATTAATTACTTGTTTAAAAATGTGAAAAGAATTCTATTACCTAAGAGATTAAATTCAAAATATACAGATTATGCGTCTTGATTAATTCAATTTTATAAAACATATTAAAAATTCAAGGTCATGTCCGCCCACCCTATCTTACTAAAACTTTATAGTTGGTATTAACAAACAAAAAAGTTTATTGATACATATTTGAAAGAAACAAAATATATTAGAAAAACAAAATTCTAAAAAATACATAAATAAAGAATAATTGGAATCTAATTCTCAGTGTAGAACTAATATGTCAATATTTGAACAAAATTTCAATACACTACAAATAGGCATAAAGGCAAACGAAATCATTTGATAAATAAATTATAAAAAGAATTCTGAGATGCTATCACAATATTAAGTCTGGATGAAGGCTGGTCATTAAAATAATTCAATCTCGTTCGGTAATAAAGTATCGAGATGATAGAATAAATATCTAAAATAAAATACAGACAAATACTTAAAGTGTCTCACAAAAATATGAAATTTGCTTTTTTGAAAGTCTTTAATAGAAAGTATCTAGAAAATGAATGGTTTCCCAAATTTAATTAACTAAGTCTGCTGCAGGGGCGTAGTAAAACAAGGGAATGTCAATGCTATACTTTTGTGTTTCAATAACTTTAAGCTGAGATTTTGAAGACCGTTTTTTCATATTTCTGAAATTACTAATTTGAAATTTGGAACATTAACTTAAATTTATAACAAAACATATTTTCTAAATTTTTAGGTCATAGGTCAGGTCACCGTTGGTTTGGACACGCTGAAAACACCAATTATAAATGGAATAGAAGGAACTGAACCGCAATAAGAACCTTTATTCAATTATTCAAATATTATTTCACTAGTTTTAATTAACTTACGACACTCGCGTCCCATATGCACCAACGCGGACTAACTAGTTCTTAATCTGGGAATAACTATTCTGAGTTCAAACTACGATTAAAGTTCGTGCACCTTACGCAGACTAAATTCAGAATAGTTAGTCCACGATTGTAGACAAAGATTTATTTTTAAACCCATTTCTATTGGCGCTGATCTTGGATTATTTTATGACAAGCTATACTCGTATTTTGAGTGCCTAAACCAAGATCATAGAAGAATTTTTGTGTGAATACGGAATCACTGTTTGAAGTTAACTCATGTTTTTAATAAAAAATATTTTAAGTTTTTTAAAAACTGATGGAAGTTTTGACTGTCCTCTTTCATAAATTTCTAAGATATTTTATTTTTAAGTCAGATATTACTATGAATTTGTTAATTTAAAATGAATACTTTTACATAGTATGAGTATGTAGGTACATAATTGCAAAAAAATAAAACTGTAGCATTTTTTAGCACTATTAAAGTAAACGACCAATTGTCATACTATTTTAGATTATATTACAAAATAATGGATATATTCATGACATGAAAAGAACATCCTTTTATCTTGGTCTTTTCAGACAAGCTATGATACTGCCCATGGGCAAGTCGCCGTGAATCTAACAACAAGAACAACCCTACCATGTGAGGTTTCTTTTTAGCAAGATTGACCTTGCAATCACATTTTAACATGTTAACTTATGCTAATATTACTTTAGTGTAGCGCAACTTACATTATGTACACTTATCTTCCATTTCTGCCAAACTGTTCGCACATTTAATCATATCCTCCACCAGTTGCCATTCAGGAAATCCTAGTCGTCTCCAGTTTGAAACATCAATACGATCCACTACTTCTGAATGCTCACCACTAGAGCCACGAGCTTGGCAATTCATTCCGCGAGCGAGTTCATCTACTTTCTCAAATCCAATAGATTTAAGTAGTTTGGGAACTTGAATATGCACCGAACCTCTAAGCCCAGTACCTAGGTTAGTAGGGCAACAAGTAACCATGCCTAATATCGGATCAGAAGTGAATATTTTATCTTTACCGGTCGCTTTTTGTATTCCAATCTCTATTGCTTTGAGTCCTCGACTTAAACGGGAGAATACGCTCTTCACATCACCGCCTTCTTCCATTGAAATTATGCGCAAATGATCTCCTTCGTTTATCCATACAAGAAATTTCTTATCTTTAGAGCAAAATATCCCGCGACCAATTGGCCAGAAACGATGATAGCCCGAGGAAGCCTGCATGGCATCTTTTCCTCTGAATAGAAAATGATCATCAACAAGTTGTTGAGTTTCTTCTGGTGTCATTGTGGTATGTCTATAAAAAGTGCCTTCAAATTCGCCTGATAGCGATTTAAACACTTTATCCATCAAATCAGAGACGTGGATTCGAGTATCTTGGTCACTTGCAGGATTTAATGGAAACATATCAATATTTCTAGCACATCGAATTCTAGTTGAAACAACTTTATCAAGAGTTGATTTGGAGATATCAGATTTGATTTTCGATGAGTCCATATCAGTAATGTGCTTACATGATCCATCGGTTTTATAGCCTACATGATATTTTTCAATTACAGGAAAAAATAACTCCTTATACAAATGATAAGATTCCAAATCTCCTGCATGACAACCAACAAAAGAAGTTTTATGACAGGTTCCTGTGTTAATAGCCCGCGCAATAGTCCACTGACCTTGTTTAGTTTTCACATTTTTAAGTTTATTAAAAAGGTCTTCATTCATTACTTGCGCCATTAATGACTGTTTCTTTAATTTCTTGGTTTCATCTAACTGTTTTGGCCATCTGTTTTTGGCCAAATCGTCATCAATTATCAGATCAAAATTCGGATCAATGCTCTTAGATTTTTTAGCTTCCGATTGAGTGATAATTTCATTTGTTGCCATCTTCAAAATTTTCTAAAATTTAAAAAAGATACTGACATAAGGGTTATCAAAAAGCAAGTGCAAGAGCAAAATCATAAAAATCTGTTGATTCTATTCTTTAGTTGCTTTATTATTTTCACACTATTTTTACCATTTTCTTATTTTTTATATGTCTATTTTAATATATAGTTTGAAGTTACATATATTTATAAAGCAACAAAAGATTTAAAATACATACATAACTAAAAATATTAATAATGTCTGTATTTTAATTTTTGTTTTTTAAATATGTATTTATTAAAGACCAAAAAGTTCCAAGATTTTGTAACTCGAACCCTAAAATAAGTAAAATCATTTTATGGGTATTAGATGTAGTTGAATACCATTTTATAGATAAATAATATTTTTCAAATTAAAGTCATGAAACACAAAAATTAATATTATCATTCAGTCGTTGGCATGGCGCCAAAGATGCAGAACGTCTTTCTGCCTCCATATCTCTTGATTTTGCGCTTTTCGTTTCCATGTAACACTGTATTTGACTGTTAGAGGATCTTCTCATCTAATAATTGTCTGCCTTTCCTTCTGTTCGAGCAATAAGGGCACCAGTGCGTCGCTTTTGAAGTCCATCGGTTGTCTATCATTCTGGCAACATAGCCTGCTCATTTTTTCTATTTGATATAACGTTGAGAGATGACATTTTGCCCTTCTCTTTTTTCGCATGGGTGGTAATAAGTTTTTTCTCTTGTGATAAGGTTGTGTTCCAGGTTTCTGGTGCATAAAAGTGTGCAGGGAGCATATTGGTGTTGTAAAGTTCGGCTATGGTCTTTAGGTTAACATTTTGTTGGTGAGGATGGATTCGATTTTCTGGAAGGCCATCCAGCTGCAGTTTATTTCTCGGTTTAGGTCTCCGTTGGGTTTAAGTGTGTGTCCCAGATATTTGTACTCGTCTACTTTTCTGATCTCGTTACCATTCAGTTGGATCCTTTCTTTGAGGTTTCTGTTAGCCATCCACTGCGTGTTTCTCGGGTGGACTTTAAAACCATGTTTTAGTTGATTCGAGATTTATTTTGGATAGCATATTTTCTAAGGCTGAGGAGCTGTGAGCTAGTAGGATGATATCGTCCGCGAAGGTAAGGTAGTATAACTCTTCACCATCTATATCGCTGCCTTCTTTGATGTCGAAATCGAAGTTTTTGAGTAGGGATTCGAGTAGGCCCGTGAAGAGATTGGGGCTGATCACGTCTCATTGTCAAACCTCTTGTTGTATGTCTATCTCTATAAAAGAGTTCAATATATTAATTGTTGTTTTTAAGTGTGTTGATGTCTTGTATGATTTTGATAATTTTCTGGTTGGTGCCTTGATCTTTTAAGGCTTGGAGGATGGTATTATGATCAACAGAATCAAACGCCTTTTCGAAGTCGATGAAAAGGAGATAGAGAGGGATGTTGTATTCATTGTGTTTCTGGATGATTTGTCTAACAATTTGAGTGTGATCGATGGTTGAGTAACCGTTTCTGAAAGCTTCTGTTCCTAACGATTTAACAGAAATTCTGGTGAAGATTTTGAAGATAATAGAGAGGAGACATATAAGTCTGTAGCTTTATAATATCCTCCACTTTACCTTTTTTAAAATTAGGAGTCTTCGCGTTTTTCTTTTGTGTTGGAATTTTACCCTTTTTAATGTACCAATTGAACCTGTCTGTAAGAAACTTTTAAATGGTTTCCAGAACCAGCTTGAGGTGAGTCTGTGTTTGGGGAATGTCCTGTAGGTGTTTGCTTTATAGCTTCTCTAGTTTCTGTTGTTAAAAGGGTTGGGATGCTTGTATCGTCCCGCTTAGGTTGTGGGATGTTAAATGTAAAAGGTTTGGACGTGTTTCTTCATTTCTGATCTGACTATGATGTCTGTGAACTTGGATGCTATTGATGTTTTCAGATTGATGCTTCCTTCTATCGATTTGATGGATTTCTTTTCTTCTGCTGCTTTGATCAATTGGGTGTTCCAATTGTCGTCGTAATCTTCTTTAATTTTCTGTCTTAAGAGTTTGCCAATGATGGTGTACTCTATCAAGCCCTTTACCATTAAATACTTTTCTTTTCTGAAGAAGTTTGAAAGTATATGGTTTTAGCCAGTATCTATGTTGTTTCTGCTTTTGCGTTGTGTTGTCTTTTTGGATTTTGTTGAGCTAATTTGTGAACTGTTTGTAGTCTGTCTCGATATTGGCCGATGAGATGTTCCAACTAGTGGATTGGGCAGAGTTCTTGAAGTTGCCTATGTTGATAGTATGTACCTGGCTTTCTAAAATGAAGAATGGCTTGTTTTCTTTTTTCATGTTGATGTTAATTTTGACAATAATGATTTTGTGGTCAGATTGGTGGTCGAAATAAGAGAATCCTATGTTGTTAACGTCCTTAAAAATTCTTTTGTTGTTGGAGAGAAAGTAGTCGATTTCATTTTTGACTTTTTGTTAGGCGAGACACAAATCGATCTTTTCCCTGGCCTCTTCTTGAAGAAGGTGTTCATGATGTACATCCTTTTCGTTTCCGCATAGGTGGCAAGGCTGTTATCGCTTTCATTTCTTGGGCCCTTGTTGTGGAAACCGACATAATTTTCTTTTGGTTCTTTATTTCCGATCTTGGCATTGAAATCGCCAGTAATGGTGGTGCTTTTGAGATTCAGCCTCTGATGTCTTTATCTTCTGCCGTGAAGGTTTGGTGCGTAGCAGGTGATAATCTTAAACGTAGTTTTTCAATCGAGTTGAAAGAGAATGATAGCGTGTCTGTTAGATAGCAGAGTGCAGGAGATGATTTTTATTTTCCAGGTAAGGTCGACGATGAAACCAACTCCTCCTACATGATTGCTGTCATAAGAACTAAGGAAAACTTCATGCCCTGTGTGCCAGGCGGAATTTACTTCATCTTTTCTTCTGGATACGTTAATGCAAATAATGTTGATTTTGTTTTTGATATCGCTAATTTGATGGCTGAGTTAGTCGACTTGATGATCCTTTGACAGTGTGCGGCAGTTTATGTGCGCAATGTTAATGATTTGATTGTACGCTGTTGCAATGCTGACTATGACGCGGTCGTGATTCTAAACACGCCCGGTACGTCTTATATACTTCGGTAATTGGTTAGCACCACGCCGGTCTAGGGGCCTTGTATTTAATCTAGAGTTCATGGTAGGAAAGAGACAATGGTCAGTAAAGTCCCGAGGATCAGATAGCAGGGACTTTCCATTACAGAGGCCAATAAACGAGGTGCTGGCCTGTCTGAAGCCACCGTTGACCCATGGTTCGGCTCTTCCGCCAGCTTCAGGACTAAATTTATTTGAAGGCGGCCACACTTGCCTTGTCACAGGTCCGTCAAAAGGCTATGAGAGTTTTAGATGCTCTAACAATGTCACTCGTTAGCGTCTCTGCCCTGGGAGCCTACCGCTGATGGTCCGCGACTGTTTTTTGAGCACTCTCAGATAACCTCCATATCTGAAGGTCGTCCCACTATCCTCCACCTGTCAACGTCCCCCCCATACCGGTCAGCTCCGGTTCCCACATCAGTAAGGTTGTTTAATAAAAGACAAATATATAGGCAGACATATGTAAAAAAATTATAATACTTGTATTTGAAAATTTAATTATTATATAAGTGGTTTTTGAAAGAAAGACCTATTTGTGATATGAAGTGCTCGAAAAAGGAAGCCACTAATAAACATGAAATTTGCCAATGTCTTTACATCAAAAACGTTTTTGCGACCTTCCCTTAGGTCATGTGACGGCCCTCTGAAAAAATAAAGTTTGTTTATAAATTCTGAATCTAATAACAATAGAATTGATTAATATTTGGTAGGAAATTTTAAACACTCCATTGTTTAATATATATGACGTCTCTCTCTCTCTATTTTCTGGACCCATTGGGCCGACTACCTGTACTGTAGCCCTTGAACTTATGACCCAGGAAAGTGTGTGTGCAATTCGCAAGCTATTATTAAGTTATTTTCAGTCAAAAATAGAACCATTTATATGTGAGTATATTTACGTTTAAAAATTCAATTTGACAGACCAGCCCTAGTATGGTGACCTCATAGACTAGTAACCATAAAAGTGAGTTATCCAATTATTTATCTAAAACGTTGTTTTTAATACCTTCCTAATTCTAAATTTCAAATTTGAGCAAGATGGAGCAGTTTGTTTCGATATTAAAGTAATTTAAGTAATGTTGGCCAAAAATGTCGATATTCAATATTTTTTGAAAAATATTTATGAATTTGTGTTACTGAGTGCCTAGTGGACCTACACACTAAATTTTAAGAAACTCGAACAAAGTTTAATTTTTGGACCTGATGATGTCACTTATGGATTTTTTTTCTGACAATTAATCTTTCAAAGATATAGTGTGTAAAAAACGGCGTTTAAAATTTTATGAAATTTAAGAAGGAGCAAATTGTGTTTACATCTATGGTTTATCATTCAATGACTCAGGGTTCTGACAATAATATATAAAGAGACTAAAGGGAAATAACTAATAACTATGGCAATTCATATACCTAGAGATAATCTTTTTTTCAAAAACAGCATGGATTAAATGTTATCTAATATGGTATGGAGCACAAAAACAGAATTTGTTAATAATTTCATTACAACTCCTACAAGAAATAACATTTCTGCTGCTGATATTCATAAATATTTAGTACATGCTTGGAGTGAAGGCAATTTCAAAAGTTTACACAGTTCAAATCATAGCAAAGAAAGTTAATGATGGCAATAGACAATCTGTTAATAGACCATTGTTTGTGCAGATGAGTTGAATTCTGCGTAAACTTTTGACATTGTCTTCACCCCAAGCATTTACTAGATATTCATGAATATCAACAGCGGAAATATTGTTTTATGGGAAAAGTTGCAATAAAATAATTAACACCTGTTTTGTGCTCCATCTCTTAATTTTTCACGCATGGTGTTTCATGCATGCTGTTTTGAAAATCGATGATCTCTAATATGCATGGTCATAGATACCTATTAGTTATGTCCCACATACCTTTAGTGTCTCTATATAACACGGTGTCCGCAAAGTTTGTATACAGTTGATATACAATGATTTTTTTAAAGAACACACTTTAGAGGCAGTGATTTCTTTTAAAGAACACACTTTAGAGGCAGAACAATGAAGGTAGTTAATTTCACTTGTAACAATGAACCGGTTTATTCATTCCCTGTCATCAAAGACCACGTGTATTCGAGAAAGCCCGAAAGTGTTGAAGATCTTTGGCAATTTGTCACTGACGCATTTGCTAGCTTTGATCATGACTTGTGCGCTACTGTTTGTCGCAGTGTGTTGTCGCGTTGTCGTGAGTGCATTGAAGCCACCGGCTTACAATGTGAATATTTATCATGACTGTTACCAGTGAAATTACCAGCCTTCATTGTTTGCCTCTTTAAAAAAATCACTGTATATCAACTGTATACAAACTTTGCAGACAGACACCCTGTATTATTGTCATAATCCTGAGTCATTGATAAACCATAGACGTAACACAAGTTTGCTCCCTCTTACATTTCATAAAATTAAAACACCATTTTTACACACCCTATACCTATGTACAAAATTTCAGCCCAAACCATCTACGGCAAGTATAAAATCCTATGTATATCTTTTTAACCCCTTTCTGTCATGTTTAATGGATACCTAATATTTGATGAAATTGCTACGCCTAAAATCTCTGAATTTGTAACGGTTTTGTTACGAAAGTCAAACTCGTTGATCTTTTAACAGCAAAGAAAGTGATGAAGTTTATTTTCCCCACTAGACAAATAGAAATAAAACATCTTTTACAAGAAAGTAGAATTCTAAAGCAAACAAGATTTTGATATTTTGAATTATAAAATTTAAAAAAACAAACGGACATTAAAAAATATATATATATTTAATGTTTTTTGAAAATATGCTAGTTAGGTAATGCAAAACTGTATGTTACGAAAAATATAAACATTTGCATTAGATTTAAATATTAATTACATAAAACTATTTTTCAAAGACGATATTTAAACAATTAATTAGAAAACTTACATAACTCATTCACTCGCTCCTTTGAATATCAAATATTTTTTGCAATAATTAAAGTTAAGAAAATATCCAATAAAGGAAGAAAAATTAAAGTCATGGAATATTCAGCAGCAAACACACATACAGGGAATTGAAATTTTAATATGGCGGGAATATAAAATTAATTAAATTTTATTCATTCGCACTGCATGACAGACGCATTGCTTCCACTATGTTTTTATAATATATTGCTTGTGTATAATATAATAGATATGCCACATGAATTTATAAAATATTTGTGTAACACTCTAATTAGATTAACAATTAGAATGTTAACAAGTCATATATTAGTTGACGCCGCTAGTCTTATTTTATATTCATTATACCAGAACAAAACTATTTGACATTTTGTCCCCTTAGCTTGTCTTTTGAAAACTTACTAAGTATCTATCATAATATATAGCTAATAAAATAAGTGATGGGATGGAATGGAGGCATTAGCCTTTGCTCTATATATGGTGGACAATTATAGATTCTTGAATGATTGTTATACGTGGTGTACGCATAAAGACCCTTGAGATTATATTCTACGGAAATATCGAATATCGATTATTGTTTTCAGTAAGCAAACTGTATACTTTACTTAGTTATTTGTAAATATACTGTGATGAAGAACATAGTTATAAATAAATATAATAGATGTTCGTGGGTACGTTAGGTATATAGGTACCAGGATCAAAAACTTTTAAACACACTGATCACAATTTATCGAGTCTATTTACATATGTATGGGAATTGTTGGGACTTTCAAATTACCTAGATCTAACGGATTTTGATCAACTAGTATCATGGAAAAGCAATTGACATCAATAAATTAACTCAGTTCTCTAACATCATTTGCATAAAACCGAATTATATAATTTGGTGGATAAACAAGCGACAAATAGATATAATCAGCTGTTTATCAAATGAGAACAGCACAAATTACAAAGCAATAATGGATAAAGCAATCACGCAGGATAGTTTGGCACTTGATCTCATAAACATTTGAAAATCTTTTGAAATCGACCAAATGTTCTTCGTTGATTTAATTAGTGGAATTGATATTGATGGCAGATAGCTGTAAAAACCAGTTTAGAGAGACAGGTTTCTGTCAAAGAAATAGATTTTCTAATAGTTTATGTTTAGACACAATGTTTAGAAACAATGCCTATCCTACATATATTTCTATAGATTAACACCGCACAATACCCACTTTACAAAATGAATAAAATAGAGTTAGAATTTAAACATTACAAAGTAATAGATAAAATATTGATTTTAGGTACCTATAGTAGGGACATATACATTATCTATATATTATATATATTATATATTATATATTATATATATATTATCTAAAATACAGTGTTACAAAATATATGTAAATAAATGTAGGTATACATTTTAAATATCCTTCTAATTGTATACTACATGTTGCACAATTTGGATTTTTTTGTATTTATGATATTTACGGCAAAGCCATGTAAATATCATAGTATCTACATTAAATTTAAATTAAACAGAAATATTTTAACCAATAAAACTGCGACAAGGATTAAATTTTAAAAATACATTGAAAAAAGAAATTTACTTTGCGATTCGTTTATTAACATAATAAACCTTGTCCAGCAAATTTAAATGTAAACATTACAGATGACAACTATAAAATTAGAGAGTTACATTCTGACAAAGAATCGTTAGAAATTAAGAATTACACAGATCATAGTTCTGACCCCCAAAAGTTGAAAATTAAGCACTCAAAAGTAAACAGAGAAAAATTCAATGATGTCGTTTGTCTAAATTTAACAAAGAAAACTAAATTATATTGGGGCAACTGACGAACCTTTATATGCTTAATAAACATGAACTGATGGGCCAACTTTAAAAGTACATAAATTTTAAATTCGTGTGAATATTGTTAGAATTCAAATCAACATTATTCACACTAATATACTTTTTTCCATGTTTATTTTCAACTACCGCCAGAACTACATATGATTCTGACTATAATTCTTATTTTCTTTTAATGTCTGTGAAAAAGTATAACACTGCTATTTTATAAATGTATCATCTAATTGTAATTTTAATATTTTCTTTGGTTAACTTTTAAATTTGCTTTCAAAATTTACTTTTTGTCAACAAAACAAATCGCGTTTCAATTTGTTGTTTTTAATAGATATGGCTATTACAATAAAATTCTTCTACCTAAAAGTTTCCTAAGATTTATAAACACTTCGTGGTCTTGAGGGGCGCGGGGCTGGTGCTATCCCTCCTATTGCATATCAGTTGAAAATACCTTAACTGATTTGCATAAAATTTTGTGAATCTTTGGATATATTTTCTTGATCTGACTCCCTATGAGTACAATGCATTTTTATGAAATAGTACTGAAGTCAAAACATAATTAATTTGATTATATATCATATTTGGTAGATATAGGTACCTATCTATCGCATTTTCATCTGGAGATACAAATTGTACAAAAGACGTGTTTAGTAACAATACTTGATTATTGATTTGCACCATATTTTATTCAAAATTATCAATTATTCATCCAAGTGATATTCATAATTGTTTCTGAATAGCGTTGCCTGGTTCTGTAAATAAATAATTCACAAAATTTGGGCGACGTAAAGGAAAATATCTATACATAGGTATATTATCTGTAGCATTTGTGATCTACTGGTACCTGAATGATGTTAATATGTTTTAGAATTTTTTAGCCAATTTAGTTTTAGAACGTGTTTCTAACTTTTTCTATTAAATTTCTATAGTAAATTAAATAAAGCATATAATTCTATAAAACCAAGCTAAAAATTCTTCATTTTCATATTGGAACTAAATTGTATCTACCCACCCCGGGACAAAATTAATGACTTTTAAATTCAAAAATTAAATTTAGGTAGAAAAATGACTGTAATTGGAAAGAAACAGACCTACAATTACAGGTCCATCAACAGTGGATCTCATGTCTATTTTTGACTTGTGATTTCAGTATCAAGTCTATTTCACAACCTGTAGTAGGTATTTCAAAGCTACTCTTGTGTAGTGTCGTGTTTCTAATGTCGAATCTTACAACCAAAAATGTTTGCTGGAGGTATGTGTCTGATTCATTGCTATACATTATAAAAAGAATACATAATTGTTTCATAAAAACGATTTTCTTAAATGTAGTTTTTCACTATTGAATAATTATACCTATTCTGGAAAAATTAAGAACGTGACGAATGACGCAAATATTGGTAAAAAAATTATTGATGCAAAATTGGGTATTTGTTTCTAAATTCAAATTGTTAGAGTGAAACTGTTTCGAACCTTTATAGTCTAAAATGCATACATTTACTCTTTCATTTTCCCCCCAGATGTATATAAGCTTATTTTCAGACTCCAGAGATCTCATATTCCATAGCCGAAGCTCTATTTTGAGTTTCGTTCATTGGTACCACAATAAAACTTGTTTTGGTGGTTTTCACACGGACAAGGTCGTACTGTCTACTAAAAGGGTAATATGCTTCACTTTCTGACACGGACCTAACGGTAAAGTGATGTATTACTTGCAAATGGACCTTACGTAAAGTATAATTTCAACTATGAATTTATTTCTCTTCATACCAATATTAAAAGTAGTTCAGATAGTTCTATCAGGTTAAGTTATATCAAGGAGGTTATTAGTTTATTAAAATTTTATGATGATTTCTTTGACACCACAGATCAACAAGATGTTCATAAAGCTTTTCTTAAAATCATTATTAATAACAATGTTGACTATATTAATTTTAATAGTCTTTCTGAAACTACATACATTTGCTCCACTTGTTATTCCTTTTTGACACTTTAATTGCATCATCAAACAATACATGATATTGACAGTAATCCATTTTATCACCAAACTAATAATGATAGATTTTGTAAAAATTGTCAAATTGTTGCACCACATTCTATCACTTATAATACTATCATTTTCCCCAGAACATTAAATGTAGAATAAATCTTTACTGCAGAAAACAAAAATAAAAACAAAACCAGTCAAGCCTTCAACAGTATTAACATCATAGAAATGAAAGTAATCTAACCAAAAGATGTGTAAAAATATATAAATATGGCTTCAACATAA